>MVAI01000106.1:0-60950 GCA_014825565.1 Phaffia tasmanica | reverse complement strand
TCTCAACACGGTCAGTAATTTGGGTGGTACTTGGCCAAAACCTATCGTCTTGCAAGGTATATCAAAGATTTTACTTCCGTTGTAACCACTCGCTCTTGTTTCTCGCTTGTTACTTTGCGTTATCTAACTGCTGGCTTACCTTGATCATTACGATAAATGATAGGTGTCGACTACTTCAGCACGGCAACTTGCCGAATTAAAGATGATGTTGTTCTTAAAGGTGAGCCCTTCTCTTTTTCCATGATGTGTTTCAACTCTTTGTCGCTCTAAGAGCGAGGAAGAAAGTATGACTGACTTTGCGAAACCGCACTTGTACATTTATGTTCCACTTACGGCCTGATCGATAAGCATCGGAATGCGTATCCGAACACGGTAAAGCAGCCTGTACGGCTCTGGGAGGTGTATGTACCATGGAGCGAGATGGGTACTATATCGTCTCTGCACTTTGTGTCTCAATCGGAGCAGTTCTTTTGGTAGGCTATGTCATTCCTACCGCAAGGAGACTTCAAGGTCCGTCTACTTTCCTCCTCCTTCTCTTAACCTCCTCTATAAAAAAATTGCTGATGAGAAATCTTGTTTGTTTCTTGATCTGAATAGCTTTGCCTCAGAGCGCATGGAAAGTATCGATCCCTCAGTGATTTCTCAGAGAAGGGAAACAACCTTGAGAAATCCATCTAGAGGAACGAAGAGGCAACGATTTGTCAACCAAATCCAGATTCATCCAGGTGTGACTTGGCCTGGCGGGGCTTGTGCATTCTCATATTTTGGTCGTTCTTGATGAATGCGACATCCATTTATAAAATGACACCAGGCCTGGATCTAACAACACGAGTCCACAAATGCCTTCCACGAGTAGACAGTCAAGACACATACCAAAGGAAAAGAACAAAACACAATCAAAGACATAAACCAGAGACAATCAGAAAGAGAAAGGAAAAGAAGGCACCGATAAGGATGAGGACAAATGTTGAACCGTGATCTTGGATAGAGAATGAAAGAAAAGGAAGTTTGTAAATATAGTGCTACAGTGGAGTGGAGGGTGGAAAGAAACCAGTAGAGGTGGAATGCAAGAGGGAGAGACAGGATTAGATTAGGGAGAAAGAAAGAAAAAGTTAGATAACAAGAGGAGAAGGAAAGAAAGAGCCCCAAAAGTCCTTAGCGGAAGATAGAGTAAGGATAGGAGGACAGAGTAAGAATTTTCCTTCGCCCTCGGACTCATCACGATCAAGCATATTAAAGATCCATCCCGGCTTTGACTCCAGCCTCATCATGATCGTCGTCACTACTACCTCCCAAAGATCCCATGTCACTCATCTCACTATCGCTATCGCTCTCTTCCTCACTCTCTTCCTCGTCGCCATCTTCATCATCTTCGTCGCCTTTCATCTTTGGCACTTTATCGGACGTGGCATATCGAGAAACATAGTCTTTGACTCGGTTATTATAAGATGGGGGGTCTCGCATGAGCAGCGTAGCCGCTTCGTTATTGAGTGGGTCGGAAGGGTTTGGATATCGAAGAAGTTGAGGAAGGAAGGATTCAAAGATGTTCAACATATCTATTCGACATGACAGAGAAGAACACAGAACGGTAGGATTAGCCAAGAAACATATAAGGTGTGTACCCATAGGGACGTACCAAACATCGGAGACCATGTTTGGTTGATGACTGATATACAAGAGAACAGTATATGACAATTTACAAGAGCGTTATTAGCTGACTCTATCTATACCACTAAGAGATAAGAGAGAGGTTGCACCATCTAGACAGACAGACCCGCTCCTACAAGGATTCAGGGCAGCAGAACGAGATGTGAGAACAACGACCGATGAGTGTTCCACCAAGAGATGTCGAGAAAGAAACTTACATCTCGTCGATATTCGGGTGGAAGATTTTGTTCATGAATCCAATGGAAGGAGACTTGTAAGGGTATTGGTCTGGAAGTTCGACATGAATCTTCCAAATACCATGTTCAAAGGGAGCTACGAAAAGATTTCCACGGTTGAGGATTTAGCTAGCATCTGGGATAGTGAACAAAGAAGCAAGTACGAACTGTCTGTAGGGCCATGAAAACGGACAAAGAACTCCTGTAGGATTACAGTAGATATTCCAACAGCGAATCAGATATGGCAAGTGCCCTATCGACAGGTAAGATAAGGCGGGAACTGACCTGCATACTGTCATTGACGAGAGTTACATCGTAGTCACTCATCAACAGTTTCATCACATCTGTTTCAATTCTACGTTTTGGAGAGCTAAAATAAGGAAAGAATTTGGGTCGTGTGAGACATTTTGGAAGGCTAGTCATTGAGGTTTGATCCACATAGAAGCGACGGAAGAAGGTCGAGAATAAGATATTTAACACCGTTTCTATACGGACGAGCAACAATCCTAGCCAGCGGCTTCTGGGTTGCCTACTAGACCTAATCGTTGTGTGTGTGTGTGCCATCCAACTATACATGTAGATGATGCCTGTCCATATATCGATAGAATGCCAAATACAAAGAAAAAGCGAGTGAACTTGCCTCATTTTGCGTTTCTTTGCAGGGGGCACACCACAAGAACGGATCTG
The DNA here is from genome assembly GCA_014825565.1 of Phaffia tasmanica. NCBI lineage: Eukaryota > Fungi > Basidiomycota > Tremellomycetes > Cystofilobasidiales > Mrakiaceae > Phaffia > Phaffia tasmanica. Next base: position 58,380 of record MVAI01000106.1, on the reverse strand, counting down.
TATAGGAGAAGAAATTGTCGAAGAAGTATGGTCTAAGAGAATTTGTTTAGACAACGGAACGTTTCAAGAATGATATCGGTAGATCCAGAACTTGAGGCTTGAGTAGTTAAAGATGGTGATGGTGACTGCAGATGGCGATTAGAAGGGATGCTAATCAAGATGACGGGCGTAGTTCATCATGATGGTTACAGGTTATCAAGCTGTACTTATCACGTGACACACATCGTACAAGAATGAAGAAAATCCAACGGTAATTGAACTGTAGTTGGATTGTAGTTGAACTGTAATCGAAACTACAAAAACTGTAGTGAAATGAGATTGTTTACTGATACTACGATTTTGACTAGTAAGAGTTGTAGTCTCAACTAGGGTTTCCTATTTCCTTATATATGTCTGAATCATAGATAAACTTAAGGAAATAAATGAATATTTGAATTATTCATAACCATTCACTGTAACTATCATGTAAAATTCCATCTCTTTCCTTTTCCTCACTTTTCATCGTACACTCAGCTTTCTTTTCCTAAAACAGTTCACCCTCCTATCCGTGCATACACCCACCCATCCCTTCATCTCTATACTTCATGTGGAGACCAGCAACTCAACAGTCCGGAACGAATGACGTTCCTCTAGGTGGGAATCGTCGTAGATTCGGTGCTCCTCCGGAGGATGATCAACATCGTGGAGGTCAGGCTCCTGCTCCTGCTTATGGGGCAAGTCCTCCTAGATCAGGTTCAGCTTATGGACAACCCTCTCATCAAGATAACCGAGGTTCATACGGGGATCGACAGCAAGGACATGATCCTCATAGTTCTGCCGGATTCCCAACCGGTGGTGGTTATGAATCAAGAGGTCCACCAGGTGGCGGAGGATATGAAGCTTATAGAGGGAGAGAAGGTTATGACGCGAGGCCACCTGTGGGATACGGCTCACCACCGGCCCCCTCTAGTGGTCAGACCGAGCTACCAGATACCAAGAGAGAACGAGAAGGAGACGATGGAGGTCTGTCCTTTTTTTCTTTTTCATCTATTCATCTGTCCATCTGTCCATCTGGCCATATATTTGTTTTTCTTAACGTCTACTTACACTGCACCTCGGGCTTGTTCACGCGCCTTGTTCGCCTTTTTTCTCTTCTTCTTTTTCCGTTTTGATTCCAGACGCTCCTCGAAAACGACGATCTCGATGGGGAGATGCTTCCGCCAGCTCTAACCCGACCCTTCCTACCATGATCAATGCTAATGTCTCTCAGGCCGAGCTTGACGCGTATGCGACCCGAATGCGTGTCGAAGAAATTAACAGCAAGCTTCGATCAGGAGATATCGTTCCTCCTGAAAGGCAGAGGTTCGTCTCTTCTTGTGGATCTGATTCAGATCATACGTTTGCTCACTCACATACATTTATAAATAAAAACAACAACACCTTTTCTTGTGTGCCCCGTTGTAATGTTCAATGCAGATCTCCATCCCCTCCTCCTACGTATGACGCTCAGGGTCGACGAACTAACACCCGAGAAGTTCGATACCGACGAAAGTTGGAAGACGAGCGTGTCCGATTGGTTGACCGGGCTATCAAGCTCGATCCTGCCTACCGGCCGCCGACCGAATATCACGCCCAAAAGCGAAACAATCGACCCCAGGACAAGGTCTACATCCCTGTCAAGGAGTTCCCTGAGGTCAACTTTTTCGGTCTCCTCGTTGGACCTCGAGGAAATTCGCTTAAAAAAATGGAAAGAGAGAGTGGAGCAAAGATCTCGATTCGAGGAAAGGGAAGTGTTAAAGATGGAAAAGGCCGACCAGAAAACACGGCGGATGACGCGGAGGACGACCTTCACTGTTTGATTACAGGAGAAGACATGGAAAAAGTTAGGGCCTGTGTGAACTTGATCAACAATGTTATCGCTACTGTAAGTGTCTTGATACTATTCCTTGCGCTCTTTTACTCTATCTTCTAGAGTTGCTTGTCTGATATATCTTCTTTTTCTTCCGGTCATCCTTGGACCCACAGGCTGCTTCCACCCCCGAAGGTCAGAACGATCACAAGCGAAACCAACTTAGAGAACTTGCTGCCCTGAATGGAACGCTTCGAGACGATGAAAATCAAGTTTGCCAGAACTGTGGAAACCTCGGTCACAAGGTGAGCATCTTTTTCTCTGATTTCAGTTTGATTGTGCGGATTCTGAGTTTTTCTCTTGTTTCTTTGCATAGAAATGGGACTGTCCAGAACAACGCAACTACAATGCCAATATTACTTGTCACAATTGTGGATCTCAGGGTCACATGGCTCGAGATTGTCGAGCACCTCGAGGTGTGCGAGGAGCTTCAGGTGGACCTGCAGCGCCTGGAGGTCCCGGTGGAGGGCACTTTGATGCAGAGTATGCCTCTTTGATGAACGAGCTGGGAGAAGGAGGTGGAGCAGCCGCCAAGGGTGGACCGGCGGGAATGATTGAGGGCGGACCGGCCGGTGGAGGACAAAGGCCTCCTTGGGCGGCTGGAGGAAACGTCGGAGAATCACCCGGAGGAGATCCGGCCGCACCGAGGTTGGCTCCTTGGAGAGATCCGAAAAACTGGCTTGGACCTGTTCGTATTACTTAAATTGGCTCATCAAATCTTTTACATTTAAGTATCTAACTGGCTTTAAATCTTTCCTTTTCCCTTTGAATTTGTCTAGGCTCAGCGAAACCACCATGGACCTCCAGGGCAGCACTTCGGAGCTGGAGGGCACGGAGGATATCAAGGCTACAATCAGCACCAGCATCAACAACACCAGCAGGCGCCTTATCAGCAACAGCAACATTACCAGCAGCCCGCTCACCAGGTGGGCTACGGAGGTATGCCGGCCGGCGGACCGGCCGGCATGGGAGGATATCCTGGCTACACTCCTCAGGCGGCTTCTGCCGCTACTGCTGGTGTTACTGCTGCCACACCTTGGGCAACTGCTAGTCCGGCAGCTGCTCCCGTCGGGTCTCCTGCTCAGCTTTCGGCATATGAATCTTACTATGCTTCATTAGCTGCTAATGGCGGTTCGGGCGTTGGGGCTGCGTCAAGCGTGCCGCCACCTGGCGCCTCGGCCGCTTGAGACCAGTGGAGAAGGCACTCGATCCGATGAGGGCAAGGAATAGGATTAACGAACAAGAGCCAAGACATGCGTTGCTGATCTTGGTTCCGACCTGCAGAGCCAACGCTCATAGCTCATTGTACCGTCCTCTTCGTCCCTTCCCTCCCCCTCTTCCTGCTCTTATTCTTTTGTCCTCGTCACCGCTTTGTGATCCGTTTCCTCTCTTTGTAGGTCTCTGCTTTCTCTCGAGTATTCTGACGTCAACCGTTCTTCTCTCTGCCTTATGACCTTCTCTACATCGTAACCGCTGGGGCTGTCTTCTGATCGGGTTTTCTTACTCTCCTTGCAACCTTTTATCTTATCCTTGCTCTTTTGCTTCACATCTTATCCCTGCTGTGCTTGTCCCGCCTGCCTTAACTGCTTGCTCGACCAACAGATGTCTTACTCTTCTAGTTCTGAACAAAACCCTCTTCGCTTCCCTGATTTCGTTCTTTCCATCGTCTCACCCCCTGATTTGGACTTTTCTTACAACCCGCCTGCCCCCACATCGCCATTCAGAAACCGCTTTCTGCTCTCTTATTCCTCTTATCGAAAAACAAAAAAAGAAACTGGTCATGGTCTCCTTGATTAGCAACTACAGGTCCTGCTCGCTCGTCATGTTTTGATTACTGTAAGTGATGTGTTACACGATCAAGAAGTGTCTAGTCAGTTTCCTGACCGATATTTGTGATTCTCTGCTTGGGTGTATCTCTTTTGGGGATTCGTATCGTCTCACCTCTCAAATAAAAATTAAATCAACACACACAACAACAGAATGTTCTCTTATATTCGCGTGCTCTTACCCAACTTGACATAAAGACCCATGGAAGTGGTTGCGCTCACGGAGTTCCTTTGGCCTTTTTCACTTTTGGAAAAAGAACTCGTCTAGGTTGTTCTGACCATGCCGAGTTTACCTTTCTTCCTCTGCATCTTACTCTTTTCTAATCTGTTTTCTGCTTTACATTTATCTTTTCTCGTTTCTTCCCTTCTCACTTATCCCCCCTTCTCTTGTCATCTTTTCGTTTGTTTTCTTTGTGGTCATCTGCTTGTACTGAGAAAGATGATAGTATTGATCATACCCAAGAGAAAGTTCTGGTTCCGTCATCAAAATCAAAATAGAAGAAGTACATATTTATATAATCTACGAAACGAATGGTTTTAAACCCAAGGCTTGCCGTTCATCTCGAAAGAAACCAGCTGCGAACGTCTCGTTTAATCTTGTACATTGGTTATGACAATAGACACTCCCAAGATCGAAGTCGGGACAAATGGATGGACGAGCGAATAGGTGTTTGAAAGAGGAAGAAAGAAGAAGGTTGGGGTGATCGACGTCTATTTTGACTCAACCTAGGACGTCCAGTCCGCCCTTTGACTTTTTCTTACTAGGTTTCTTGGAGAATTTGCGCCAGTCGTTAACCTGTTGTGATAAAACGTGTTTCCATCAGCTTTATTGATCGTAGTTAAGAAGAATCAACACGAGGAAGTTAATAAGGAAGGGTACGGACTCTGGCGTCTCGGTTATCTACGCGCATCGTGAGGGTGGTAAAACGGTAATAGTTAGACAGTCGAAAGCAGGCCGATACCCAACAAACAAAGAAACCGTGAAGACAACACTAACCCTCCCACGCCTTATCATCCTCAATCTTCCGTTTTCTCTTTGCGATCTCTTCCTCTTTCTTCTGAGCTTCCAGACCTTCGTTTGCCAAAGTATTTTTGATTGCCCTATATAAGAGATAGAAAAAAGTAGAGATATGAAAGAGACAGAGTACAAATAATTGTCAGAACCTGAAATCTAACATGGAGTGTACTCTAGGAAAAGATGATAAGCGCAAGAGTCTGAGACATACCTTCTTCGAGCAACTTCTTCATCAATCAGGATCATTCGGACTTCTTGAATGATCTGAGACCTCCAATCTGTAGGTAACATCGGATCGCTTTGGTCGTTAACGAGACAGGAGGGACAACACAATCATAGCGTGAGTTTCCAGACTTGAATTTTATCTGGTGAAATGTTTGGAATGGGTCGAAATATAAAGATAGAAAGAGACTATGAAAGATGAAGAGTTAGGACATACTCGTCTGTAGTACTGGGCGGTAGAGGCGGCTCAAACTTGGCCAGAAGACCTCTTCGAGCATAGAGCACGATTCGATCGATGTCCTCTCTAGACTCTTTGTTTGACAGTGCTTGTTCGGCCTAGTAATAAGGGCGAGGAAGCGCAGAGATCAGAGCGATGTCTGATGTTGATATATCTTGAATGATACTGACCTTCTTCAGCCAGTCAAACGCCTGGAAACCGATACGACGAAGAGGAGTCCGAGTGTCAGTTGGTTGTTAAATCACAGTAGTTCTGATATAATCCAGTTGAATCAGAGAGGGAGAACGTAGCATCGTTCTGACGTACTTCGACTCCTCGCTCGTGTTTAAACTTGTCAGGATGAATCAGCAAACTCTTCTTTCTATATTGTTTCTTTACGTCGTTTTCTGTTGCATTAAAAGGTAGATCGAGCACATCAAACGGACTACGACAAAGAGCCGACCATGGCGTATAGAAGCATTAGTCATGAACGGTAGATGAAATGTCAAGGAAGGGTTGTGCTCACTTAAGCTTGAAAGATTTGATCACTCGTTCTACCTAAAAAGGCGAAACAACACATCATAGTGGGATTCGTAGTTGAACCGGAGGGTCACTACTTTTGAACCGGTTTCTATGAAAAGACTTATGATAGACGAACCTCGAGCTCTTTGATAAAGTTGCTCGCCTCTACGGCTATCTCCCTATCGTTCGTCGACATAGCAAAGTGAATTGGATACGGATGAAAGTACGAGAATGTGCAGATAGACCAGCTTCTTGGACGATGGTTGCTGGGAAGATCAGGGGATAATTAATCCGTCTGCCTGCACGTGGTGCCTTTTGTCTGCTGATAACTATTCTCCTTCGAACATCGACCAACGACTCTCGTTCCCACTCCATCGAGGCCGGCTTCTCTCCTCGGTATAGGAAGGACATAAACTAGGCAGGGAGGGTGTCTTGACCTGTAAACCCTGTCCGATCGAGAAAACAAATTAGGGACAAAAGAAAGTCTTCGGCAGACGAGTGAGTCTTCTTTGTTACATCATTCCCATGCCTATTGCTCGTGCTGATGATCCACCCACCTCTTTCTTTGTCCTTTCGCTTGATCAGTCTTGTTTGGATAGATCAACTTCAACATTAGAATCTTCTATCCTAATCACATCCTGAAAGCGCTCGTATATCTGATCTTTTTGGAGGTCACTACGCCCAGGTCCGTCTTTGATCTCACCGGCTAATTGCTCAGGGGGTTTCTGATCCTCATCTCGCTTTCACCACTTTCTTCTAATCTTCTGGTCAAATTGCTTAGACTTCCTCTCTATCATCGACCTCGCCATAATCACCGTCACTGAATAACATTAAGCGGTAGAAACGAATCTAATCTACCTAACTTTGCCACTTATTTTCAGAACCGACGAAATTCAGTAAATCGCCGATGTCTGATGAGTTCATGGGAGAACACACCTTTGTGAGAGCGCTCTTCGATTTCAGGTCAACAGGATTCTCTGGCTTGAGTTTTCATGAAGGAGACGTTATCCGGATCTATAACAAGTTAGAATCAGGATGGTGGGACGGGCTTTGTGACGGCCAGAGAGGGTGCGTTCGTTTACCCCCGAGAATATTGATCGTCCAACCTACCCATCTATTTGTTAACCTCCCTTTCTATTTTACATCCTTCCATCAGCTGGCTACCTTCCAATTATGTGGTAGCAATCACAGAGGAAGAAGCCAACAGAAAAAGTCAGCGAACGAAACAGGTGGACCCTGCCACTTCGAAGAAAGCGCCTCCGATCTTAGAGCCGCGACAAGCGGGATGGGAGGGACATGGAAAATATGATGCAGACCATGTGGATGACCTATGGGTTCCGAGAGTAGGTTCTTATTTAATCTACATATATCTGTTTGAATAGACTGTTCAACCTGAATTCTGAACTGATCTATGTATGAATTCACCTTGAAAGATAACACCAGGAGGTCAAGTAAGCTTGTGACATTCGGTGTTGTCCATCATCAAGATCGTTCGTTATGCTAATGACATATCAATTTGCTATATATAATCTCCTAGGTATATTATTTCAACACTAGAACTTCCGAAAAGCGGCAAGATCTCCCTCCGGCTGATATCTCTTCAGATATAGACCCAGATGATGCTGTAGATGATGATCACTTGGTGACATCTACCGTCAATGGCCGTCATCGATCCCCCGTTTCTTCAGCGGGTTCATCTCCTTTCAGTCCTAATCAACCTAGGGCTTATCAATTTTCCAACTCTTCAAAGCAAACCCATTCCCACATTTCCGCTTTAAACAACTCGTCCGGTGCTTCTCAGTCTAGGGCAGACCGTCTGGAGGATGAATCCTTTACCAGTCCGGTTCGCTCGATTGAGTCCTCTCCTATTCTCTCAGATGCTGGGGTCTCTCCATCTTCGATTTCTCTCGGACCATCCTCCTATTCTTCTAGAAATGACATCCCCACAACTGTTAATTCCGGAAGTCTTTCAAGGTGGGATTCTGTTGGGAAACGATTTACACGTGAAAGTTTTATTTTACGCAGGAGGGCTAGCTCGGGATCTTCAAAATCTGTAAAAGTTCAGGCCATCCCGGATATCGCTCTCAAGATCCGAGACATTACCAAATCTTTCAAAGATTCGATCGATTCTTTTAGTGAAAGCATGCTTTTCGCAAACAGACTTGGCCATATAGAAGATACTGTCAAAGAGGCTCACAGTACGGTTGGTTTCCAGTTGAACTTGGTCACTATCGCTATTCGTGACCTAGTATACATCTCAGGAGTGCTTTACGTTAATTCCTCAAATACAACACCCTCGTCTTCCACTGACCTGTCCAAGCACACAGAGGCCATTCAACGACCTTACCTCAAGGTCCAATATGCATTCTCTAGGTTGCTATTCTCAACCCAGACATACCTTCGTACCCTAGAATGGGTTGGCGTGGCCTCTCCATCTGATCAAATATCTAGCTCAAAAGTAAAGATAGACGCAGAAGATGTGGAGAGATCGGTGATTGCATTCGGACTACAGGCAGAGTTCACAAGGAATGCGCTTGAGAAGACCAATGACTTCGAGGCAAAAATTCGTCGAGACAACGTCTGGATAGAATCTATTGAGTTGAATCGTCTACCGGGCGGCCAAAACGGATTCTCATCCGACGTCGGATCGAGCGGAACTCTTGAACCTTTCGGTTTGAAGGCTACCGATCCAATAGCTCATCAAGTACAGCAGGCATTCAAGCAGGCAATCAGCACACTAGCAGAGATGTCCTCCCTCTCCGTCTCGTTGGAAGATGGCCATAAGTTGGCTGTAAATGTCCTGACGTGTACCAACGCAATTTTACAGCACATTCGAAGCTTCGATATAGCAAATGCAATCGATCTCGATGGAGAAGACCTGACCACACCCGGAGTGAAGGATAATATCTATGAAGCGCTTGTCCAAATTGCCAATGCCTACCTGACTCAATTCAATCGCTCCACTGAGTCTCTTACAGTTGCGTATGGCCATGCGCTCGCTCGTCTCGGAGTACTTCCGATCGCCGAGCTCTCAAGTCATCTTTCCGTCCTGCAGCGATTGGTAGAGCCATCCATGGACGCCTTTCAGTCTCTCTGCGAGGTTGCGTTCCTTCAAGCTCAGGCCGTGAAGAGTGGAGTTGCTGGCCGAATAGGCAATCAGCAAAAAAGGTTTACATTCAACACCTCACCTTGTAGCGACCGAAGCCGATCAAACGGATCACTCGATCTCTTTCAAAGTTCATCTTTGTCTCAACTAGGTAAATCTGTGATCAGGCTCACTTCAAAGAGTGATCCTAAGGCTGTCGATACTGGTTCTGAGGATGACAGTCGACCTCAAATCAGATCAGTCGCCGCGCTTGGAAAAAAACGTCAAAATAATCAGTCTCACGACGCCGACAAAGGTCAAGACCTGGTGATTTCGATCCCAACTTTAGCAAGTACGCTTTCATCAGATGGGCGAGCAAGAACCGGCTCGATCGGCGCGCTCTCTTTCGTTTCATCTACACCATCGATACCGTCTACACTATCAACTCCGTCGGAAGAAGCGGATGGAAGGGAGAGTTGGCTGATAGGTAAATCAGAACAGTTCGACTCATTGAGGTTGCGACAGAATAGCAACGACAACTGTAGGTCAACTCTGTATATGGAAACATATGGGAGAATACGGCTGAGATTTATTTGATGCTGATCTTGTTCGCTGGTTCATTCCCCATTAATCTGCAGCCAACAGCGATCTTCATTTCAGCGCCCTGAGAACGAAGAAAAACACTCCGTTCCTTCTCTCAGCTGAGCCAGGTCAAAGTAGTATACCTTGGTACCTGGGCTGCGACTGGGACCCAACCGATATAGTCTTTGGTGATGGTGACAAAGATCTAGTGAAAGGCGCTACATTGGATGCATTGATAATCAAATTAACGTCTCATTTAGGAGATAAACACAGTAAGTTGTTTCTTTTCTCCATCTCACTTTGTGGGCAGATGGCAAACTTGTTTAACCGCTTTTTTTCGTCGGAACCGCCTCACCCTCTCAGGCCATGAATTTCGGGAGACTTTCCTAATGACCTACAAATCGTTCACCAGCCCCTCAATACTTATGGAGAAACTAGCTGCCCGATTTTACATCTCTTCTCCAGATGGTTTAACGGCTGAAGAGCTTGGGCGTTGGAAAACCGAGAAACAGAAGTTCATTTGGCTTAAGTAAGCTTCTCACCCTGTACCCGTTTACTAGTTTCTTCAAAATAGAAAGCAAATGCCAACGACTAACAGTGCCTTTTTTTTTCTATCGCACACTTTTCAAAGAGTTATCAATGTCATAAAATGTTGGGTCACTGACAGTTTTATCGAAATGGACGAACACGCAACAATAAGCATAATCGAAGCTTTCGTAGATGGTCTTCCAGATCCTGTAAAAGTGCGGGAATCTGGAGGTCTTATTCGTATCCTTCAGAACCGAGTTAGTTTTTTCCTAGTAGATTTTTTTTCATCTAGAAGGAAAGGACAGCTTGTTGTTCCAGCGTTCCAGCGTTCTAATGCTTTTATTCGTTTTTGTAGAAAATCGATAATGCTTATGGCGGATTCAATTCACGAAAGACAACTGTGGTGAACAATGATCCGCCTCCGTCTCCAATCTTACCAAAACACAAGATCGTTAGAGTGACAGACATGGATCCGCTAGAGATAGCTAGGCAGCTTACTATTCTAGACGCTCGGTTGTTTAGAAAAATCCGACCGGCGGAGCTCCTTATGAAAGCATGGTCAGACATGTCGGATTCTAACAAAGCTCCCAATATCAAAGCTTGCATTCGGTTCAGCAACAACGTGGGTTCTTCTGGTGCCTGAGCATCAGTATATCTAAACATATCTGGTCTGCCGTGGCTAATTGGTCAAACTTAATTTTGATCTTCAAAATCTTTTTGTAGGTATCGAAATGGGTCCAAACTTCACTCCTGTCTGAATATCTTCCCAAATACCGGGCCCAGATTATGAAATCCTTCATTCAAATTGCAGACGTAAGCTTCACCAATTTTCTATATTTTCTTCATTGTAGCCTGGTACATATTGATCTTCGTTTAGGTATTGACTGTTTTTCTGTATATATACCTGTTCATTCTCATCTGTTTATCAAAAACCCTCGCAGAGGTGCCTGCTAATGAATAACTTTAGTTGTATGGCTTCAATTATCGCCGGTCTGGTTTCGTCTCCAATATCTCGTCTAAAGCGAACTATTGAGCTGCTCAGTTCAAAGACCATCGCCACGAGGGATGCTTTGATCAAATTGGTTGACTCCGAGCGTAATTTCGGGGCTTACAAGGAACGACTGGCAAAATCCAACGGACCTGCTGTTCCTTTCCTCGGTGAGTCCTTTAACAAGCATATTTACACTTTATTCTTAGTGGAGATTTTAACTTTTATTCTCTATATTTTGTCTTCTGATAAAAGGTGTATATCTTACCTACCTAACATTCATCGAGGATGGAAATCAAAACTTCCTCCCGGGAGATAAACAACTGATCAACTTCAGCAAACGAACAATGACTGCTTGTATAATGAAAGAAATCCAGCATTTCCAGCTTGGAAGATACAAGTGAGTCTTGCGATCAATGTGTGGTCATCGTGTCTATCCTCCTTGATTGTGATGATTAATTTGGTGTAACCCTTTTCCTTGAAACGTAGCTTTACATTGGCACCTTCAATCCAAGTTTATCTTCATGAACAACTAGCGTCGGACCGTCGTATCAAATCTGATCAGCAACTATACGAGCGTAGTAAAGCTCTGGAGCCCAGAGAGCAGGAGATGGAGCGACTTGCTCGGTAAGCTTCGGAATCCTGGATGATGTCTTCAGAGAACAAAGCCACTAATCAATTCACCATACTGTTGCTTGAAATTATGCAGACTTTTCCAAGAGAATGGCTTCATCTAGAATACCTGACCAATTACTCTCCACATCTACTAATCATAAATGATCATAACTCTATCATCATGTTTCTATTATCCTTTTCTCTTTTTCTTTGCTTATCCTGTTTCACCTTTGCTTTTTCTTCTTTCTGATCAACAAGATCATTGCATCTTGATTTTGTGGAAACCGGAAGAGGTGTTTTCTCTTTCTTTTTCTAGCTCGTCAATGATTTTCTTCACTTTCTTTTTAAACTGTTCTGTACTCAATCTTCGCTTGGAATATGCTTGCTTCTCTACTTCTCTGTTTGTTGTTGTTGTCTTTTTTCTTTTCTTTTTCTGTTTGCTTATTTGTTTCTTGTTGATACCATGGTAATGACTGCTCTTTCTGCTCACTACTAGATTAATTGTCAAAAAAAAAAAAAAAAAGACCTAACAGTGAAGCTCAATGGAAATGCAGTTGCTTTTCGGCTCTCACCACCACTAAATCAGTTAATTCAAACATCTCTTATGACTTGGGTTCACGGGAAGAAAGATGACGATATAAGATTCGATCCTCCTTTGGTTCTCGTACGACAGGTAGGAGTTTTCTTTACAATTCTGCTCATTCGAGCATTTGACTGGCTAACTGGAGATGCTAACATGTTTGAGAATGTGTCCTTTACGAGAAAACTAATTATTGAACCTGACCTTTTCATCTGCGCCATGTCTTTTTTTTTCTGTACATAGCAATGGATCCTGGAAATGTTGAGGAAAGAAAGAGTCACCTCGGTGTTGGACATAGGCTGTGGTGAAGGTACATATTCTGACATCCTGTCTTCGTACCTATTATGGGACTTACTCACGAATCAATCCGTCAATCTTCTATTCGCTGACTTGGATATGATGGAGTTAAATAGGTAACTTGATCCAAGCTGTTAGTGATCTTGTCTGCATCTCTCCTCTCGTTGATGTTTATCTCATGATATGAATTTACTAATATCATCATGTATGATTTTCAGCTTTCTTTCCCGCCTCTTACGATCCCAGAGCCTCTCATTCAAGAAGACACTGATTCATCTAGTATAGATGAACCAGAACTCCCGAGTTTACATCTTGAGGTTGGCGTTTCCTTTCCTTCATGAATTTCGGACGCCAAAGAAAACGATCGGTCATATTTCTCTGGGGGTCAACTGAGCCAATTACGTTCTACTTTCTTGCCACAAGAGGATCGCAGGCTTAGACATAAGCGAAAAGGAGCTGAACAAAGCCTTGAAACAGACTTCCCTTCAAATCGACAATCCATTAGGTGGCCTGATTTCCAAGAGATGGACAGATCTGGAGATTGAACTCTACGTAGGAGACCTTAGCGTGGTAAGTTCTTATCTACGGTCGGAAAACATCTGACTTGTCTTACAAACTTTCTCACTCATACTTTGATTCTTTTTGCAAAGCTTGACGCAGACCTAGAGAAATACGAAGCCATCGTCTTATCAGAGGTCATAGAACATCTATCACAACCGGTCTTGAGCGCATTCGGCCCTGTGCTTCTTGGACGATACAAGCCTCGTCTGTTGTTGATCACTACTCCCAGTGAGTTGGAGCGTTGTTTTAGTTGGTAAAATCCATTGGCTAAGCCGAAGGGAAGGTTATTTCAGATTTTAGTTTCAACGTTCGTTTTAATCGAGATAGAGTGAACAAGAAGGGATATCCAGATCCAACAGGAAGGACAAATAGGACTTTCAGGTAAGCTTAATCAGAATCAGCGCGACGGAAGATCTGTATGTTGATTGTCTTCACTACGATCCGTACACCAGACACAATGAACACCAGGTAAAACAGCTTCCATCCATTCACGCAATTATTTGTCAACAAGCTCAATAGCAAGACTTTCATCTCTCGTCTTCAAGTTTGAATGGACACCTGAAGAATTCTCATCTTGGACCACATCCCTAGCCAATCAATACGGTTATACAATAGAGCGATCTGCTATTGGTATACCCACTTCTTCTCTTCCGCCTCCTTCTGAATCAGCTACATATGCAGTTCATTGTTGTATTTTCCGACTTGATCCTACTTCTCTTCGGCACCAAAATATATCAACTTCGGCTTTTTCAAGCGCGCATTCAACGACGCCTAACCCCAATAAAGGACAGTATCGATGTCTTAGATCCATTCTCATCAAAGCCGTACCTCTCGTTGAGCAATCGATTGATTTCGAGAATATTCGTGCAAATATCAAAGAATTGATGACGTGTTGGGACATAAGAGTCATCTTGGTTAGTGAATTATGGTCGGAGTTGGGAGTGTCATGCGGCGGGTCAAAAAGAGTGTTGGTTCAGGTCTGTGTTAATTTTTAAGTACCTCGCTCTTCTATTCTCTTAAGTATAGACTAACTGGTGATGTCATGATGTGGTCTGGGTTGCCTGGTTCATCGACAGGCTCTTGGTGGATGGGGTAACGTTCCTCCTCCCCCTTCTCTTTTTCCGCAATCGTCAACATCTACTTCCGGCCATTCATGTTCTAGTGGACTCTCCGCTCATCAAGAGTTTTCAATCAAACGAGTCGGACGCGATCTTAAATACAATGGAACTATCATCCTATACGCGATCTCTCTTTGCCTGAACAACGGCCTCTCAAATCAACAGATTTTGACTCGGGAAAGAGGAAGAGAAAGGGAGGGGAAAGGAAGGACGAATGGAGATTCGGGAATCAAATACCGGGATGGGAATAAACTTTCTTTTCGTAATAAGAATGTGTTTTTGATAGGCCAGATGAAAGGCTAAGAGTGGTTGGTATAGTGAAGCATCAAAAGGAGAGGTGAATGGATGGAAGACCGTGCGTGATGATTATTTTTATTTCTGTTTTTATTTTGTGGTGTTTTGTTTTGGGAATAGGGGAAGATCGTATAAGCCGGAAGAAAGGCAGAGGTTACAGGCTCTGATAACAATATATGGGACAGTAGGTAGGAATAATCCAGGGATATTTGAAAGAGGGAAAGAAAGAGGAAACATGGAAAGAAGATGAAATACAGAAACTGTCTTGCGAGGTATTTGAGGTTCAAACTGAATCAAAGATTTTTGGCCCATGCTTTCAAGTCAATATTCTTGTTTTCGATCTCGACCATCCAAGAAAGTTTCTGTTCCATTAAATATTCCATTCAGAAGACGAAACAAAATGATCAGATCAGTCACGGTACGGAAGTGGGTCAGAAACTCTCTAAATTCTCGACACTTACCGATAACTCTGCCGGATTAGGTCTGATTGCCGGATCTTTTTCAAGACACCTGTCCACAAAATCGCCTTCGATCGTCCCAACTCCCCATGGTTCACCTAACCTCGGCGCCGGTTCGTTCACTATATGTTGCAGCAGATCCAAGATCGACATTGTCATCCCACCTCCACCAAGAGAAACACCTTTAGACTTTCGTTTTTCAGATGTCGGAGGTAAAGTAATGGTGGCCGATGAAGTTGATGAGGGTATATCAGAGTCATCTGCGTCATCTGAATCTTTGTGAAGAACGTGTAAATGATAAGCATGTGCGCTCTCTTTTTGTAAGCATAAGTTGATACAACCGATTGGAACGAATTACCTGAGAACGGAAATCGACCAAGCGCCATCTCGATCAACGAGATTCCTAAACTCCAGACGTCTGATTTTACAGTATAAGGCGCTCCTTGGATCCGCTCCGGCTGTTCAGAACATAAAGTGAAACGTTCAGGAACGTTAGTTCCAATGTGTCAGTCTTGATAATCATCATATACTATTCCATAAGAGTTGAGAAGGAGAAAAGAACTGACGCTCATATATGTGCTAGTCCCTACAAAAGTATTGGCAATACTGTTAATCAGCTCGCCCGATACCCCAAAGTCACAAAGCTTTATCTCTCCTTCAGAATTGACCAAGATGTTTGATGGCTTGACGTCTGATATTTTTCCCCGATCGTGAGCATAAATACGATGATAAAAAGAGGAGAAATTTTCGAAAAACATCAAGAAGAGTACCTGACGTCAGTAGTTATACATCAAAGTATGTATGGGTAGGAAGAACAAACCTCGGTGAATGATTCGGTGAACATCATATAGATATGTAAGGCCCTCGAGAACAGCATGGGAAATTTTGCCAACAATATCAATGTTGATCGAGCCGTGTTTTCGATAGATATTATCTAATGATCTGTGTAACACAAGTGCGAAGGCAACGAGACAATGATCGTATTGTTAGCTCAAGAGCGGCCGCAAGTGCTAAAATGGACAGAACGGAGAAAAAAGCATACCCTCTATCCATGTACTCCATACAGATACAAATGTGAGGATCTGCCATGAAAGCGCCATAGAAGGAAACGATATACGGAGACGAGCAGTCATGCATTATTTGCAACTCTCGTAAGATTTGTTTCCTAACCGACGGTTTAGCATCAATGAGAACCAACTGTACAAGATTTTATCCCACCACAAAAAAGTCAGCAACAGTGACCAAAATTATCTTGACCCATTTCTTCTCCTTCGTGCCATCATAAAATTAATATTAAATTGAAACCCGTACCTTTCTAGCCATAAAGAGCCCTGTCGGTTCATGCAAAACTTTGGCCACCGTTCCTCCGTTTCCACTTCCTAAATCGCCAGCAACCTTCAGATCCTCTCCTTTCAGATCCATCTTCGTTTTTCCGTTCCCACCTCCTAGATGCAAGCCCTCGAGTTGACTTGCTAACCTTTGCTGGTATGATACTTTGCCGGAAGATGAAGCAGATGAAGATGAAGACTTCTTGACCCGGCTGCCAGATGACCCAGTGGTTGTAGAAGGCATAGGCGCCAAACGAGTTGGGCCAATCGATTTTGAGATGTCCAGTCCAGCAGGTTTCTTTCTTGAGATGCTTGATTTCTTGAGACTTCCTATGCCGATAGATGAATTAGGAGATGGATCTGGTAAATTGGAACAGGAAGGAGAAGAAGAGTGCATAGTGGAAGAGGACAGGGAAGAGACGGTAGCTGATGGTGATGTGACAGGTCTACCAAGCGTCAGGTTCTCAACAGAAAGCGACAAAGAAGGGGATTGGCTGTATTCGGACATGTACATCGTTTGATCTATCGTTTCTCCTTGAGAGGAAGGCATAGAATCGATATGGGTCAACTGCACTCTCGGAGTCGAGTTCAGACTATCATCATCGTCGGTATAGTCCAGTGGTCTAGGTGCCAACGCTTCGGCTGACAACTGAAGGAATCTCGGATTTCGTTTCTTTTTCGGTTGAGGGAGTCCTGGAAATGTAGACATCTGTGTGTGGATGTGTGTATGAGTGTGAGCGTGTAGAAAACGAGAACAACAGGATGACGGTCGGGAGGGAAAGAGATGGAAGAAAGATGGGAAAGGGATCGAAAGCCAAGGGGGCTCCTTCAACGGTGGTCACGTGCTCAAGTCAACAGTAGGGCGTATACACACACATACATCTAATTAGAACAAAGAGAAGGAAGAAGAGAAGAGTACGAAGATCACGACAGCGTATAGATGACGAGAAGATGATATGCAAACTTGCACATTCTACTAGATAGATGAAGATAACAATGAAGAAACAAGCAAAGCATAAGAAAGAACAAAAGAAATACGAGCAAAAACAAACAAAACTCTAAGCAAATCGATCAAATCACAAACAGCTAGGAAGGACAAATGGTCAGAATACACAGTTCGTTAGCGCGTTTGGAAACATAAGAGAAGAGGGACGTAAGAATTGACACTCACCTTGCCCTCCCCCGATTGTTTTCTTTTCTCCAAAAGCCTGCTCGCCCTCGACCTCCAATCAGACTCAACAAACCGCTCGACCCGATCCCACATTGCTTCCTTCCGCATATGATCCGGAATGAATCTGTCTATTGGGTTGTTCAATGCGCTCTGTATCGCATGGAAGAAGCCATCAGAATCGTCTCTGAATACGTTGTACACGTATGGCGCGTCGATATATTTCAATCCGTTCTGAAGCAGACCCGGGGCGGCAACATCAGTATTTTGCTCGGTCTCGATTCAGAGACTTCAATACAAAGACAAAGAGACATACTTGTTGGGTATACCAACTAACTCTATCTCCTGGATTATTCTTGTTCCAATTCAATATCGGGTTCAAGAATGGGACACCTAGACAGAGCGCGTCGTATGGACTAGGACTCAGCGGCGGATTACCTATTCCGACTAGGATCTTGCTGTGGGCGATCTTAGAAAAGAATTGAGTTTGAAGGAGCAGATGGCTTGTGTATGTTAAAGCTGATGGCGGATCGGGGACATTTGGCGTGAGCTTTGTATATGCGAGCAACGTCACGTTGAGTTTGTCGTGAACCCTTTGGAAGATCTCATTGGACCCTTTAAAGTAGAGAATTTAAGTAGATGCCCAGGTCAGAAACAGATATGGCATGGCAAGTAAAGGGAAGAGGAGAAAACAGAAACACAAACATGCAAACTCGTCGCTGAAGAAGAAATGAGACATTTTCGCAAACACATATGCCTGCATCTGCCTCTCCTCCTGCGGGATCAGAGGTGTCTTCTCACAGACCTCTTCGATACTGTAGCCGATGTATGTATTTCCTAAATTCGTATCAGAGTCTCGAGAGTTTATCGTTTGCTTCGTCGGTACAGATTTTTCCAAGGGCGAGATGTCCTCTAGGAGAGAGGAGGTCTCCTCTCTTTTTCGTTTGTAACCAATGTCATTAAGCTCTCCGCCTTGGAAAAGTTTTCGGAAGTACTCTTCCTGGAGCTCGACAGAAGGTTCTGGTGACATCGTCCAACCTGATCCGAGAGGGTTATCACTGTTGCCCCAGAAATGGAAGGAGAATAGCTTCCATGCAGGGATTCCTCCTTTGTCCCAGATGGATTTTTCCGAATGGCTGGCTTTTGTTGGATCAGTTCGAGTACAGTCAGCAGACTCTAGGCATTCATGTGATTTGGAGGCTTCGACGACAACGACTGAGGTGACCAAAAGCATTGTAAGCACCCAACTCAGTCGTCCAAACCAGAGGCGTCTTGGCAATCGTTTGGAGTTCATACCTTTGACGTAGTCTCCTAAGACTCTGTATTGCGTCGCAGTCTGGTCAAGTCGCGTTGAGAATATAAATGTGTACCCGAGATGATCCAGCGCGCGTATTATAGACGATGCCCTGTGGATGAGACAAGTTTTGAAGCGATAAGATTCGTCAATAGATGTAGAGAAGGGAACATCCGAGGAGAGTGATTTGATAAGAGAACATACCAAATGGATTCCCCACCCATCCAGCCGAGAAAGGTCGAGCCGACGAACTCCATTGAGCCGAGAAGAACGACAGATGCTTGCTTCTTTTTACATGTTCCTTTTTCTAGACATTTATGTAGACGGACGATTGCATTTCGGTTATGTTCTTCCGGTGTTAATCCTATCGAGCTATGTGAAGAGACTTCGGTCGACGGATCGATTGGATCATCTGGATGTGCTCGAAGAAAGTGAAGAAGCTCCGGAAGTGGTGGAAGGGGACTAGGAGGAGGTAGAGGATCTAGGTGTGGGGTAGATCCAGGATGGGATTCGAGTTCGGAATTTGATGAAAAGTTCGAATGATGCGTCGGAGTGGTATATGAGAACAAAACAGTGAATAATGAGCCAAGGGTGAGGATAAGAGCGACGAAGAGCGAAACCGTCCGACGAGGCGAGAGGATGATTCTGTTAGGACGAGGTGTGTGAATGCAGTTCTCAGAGTCAAACACCATACTTTCACCTGGTAAACGGGCATCCAAAAAGAAAGAAGATAAAGATAAAGATAAAGAAACCAAGGATCCATGCTTCCCTCCTTTAAACTAACCTGGCCATCGATAACAAACCTTCTAAAGAACAAATGAGAAAAAGTATATGGGTAGGAAAGAAGGTGTTAGTCCGATATTGACTAGATGTTTTAGTCAAGGAGGTTTCGACGGTTAGTCACTGTAAAGAAAACCACTAGTTTCTTCATCGCCTCATCACATAGCTCTCTATCAATTAGTCTCTTAACTCTCATCACATCATGTCTCCTACTGAACCATCCCAGATAAACGCTCAGATCACAGCCACTCAGGGTACTATATATGAGGTAGTGTTGTTCTTGTCTGTCTGGTCGGTCATCATCATACTTAATCTGACGAGCAACCTTTCAATCACATACAGACAATCGGAAACGTGACAGGTTCCTCAGACTGGAAAGAAAATGGAAAGAATCTTCAAGAGAATGGAAAGAAAGAACTGGAAGCTGCTCAGTCAAAGGAGTATGCTGATGCCACTTGGGATCAAGCAGCTGGGAAGCTCAAGAGGTTGGCTCTAGTTTCATTCAACGCGTGATTCAAATATCAAATTCATGCTGATATTCATAGGCGTATCCTTGTACATAAACACCTAAATTTAACAGTGGGTGGGGTATCATAGCTGGTGATCAAGACAAGCAGACAGAAGGAAACCTCCAGAACGAAAAAGGAAACTTGGAAGAGGCTCGATCTGTTCGTCGTCTTCTTTTCTTCTTCCCTTGACTTTATGGCCAAAGCTGGCTAAAGAAATTGTTTTTAACTGCCTCTTCTCTTTTCTCTCTTGGACAAACATGTTTGATGTGTAGAAAGGAGAAATTCTACCTGCTGGAGGATCAGAGACGATTAAAGGAAAACTCGAGACGGCAGCAGGAATCGTCACCGGAGATCAAGAGAAGCAAAACGCGGGCAACGTACGCGTTCAGAAAGCAGAATTGAAAGGAAACATCTAGCAAAGGGGAACATATACAGCTCTAGTTTATTCTGTGAGGGAAACTCAATGTATCTTATTTTGTTTAATCGAATGTACTTGAACCTATCCATGTGCGACTGTCAAGGTCGTCATTTCGGTGAGAGATGGATTTTATCTACTGGCTCGGTCACCGCCGCGATTAGATTTGTTCATTTTATTTTATTTTATTTTATCATTTTGTAACTGTTTTCTTGTCGTTCGTTCTCCCTTCCACGTCGACATCTCATTGTTTCCTTCTCGACATGTCGACAAGAGCGACATACTTAGATGTCTTGAGTGATAGACAAAGAGAAGGTTCGCCCTTCGTCTAGATGTGATTAGCTTCAGTTGTTATTCTTGTCCGATGAGAGCTCATATTCTTCTAGAGGAACCTTGAAAATATAAATCAATAGCTGTCACATCGGATCCATCCATTCCACTTCAAATCCTTGCTGGCCCAGGATCTGGTATTTGGCATTTTCCATAGCCTTTCATTCTATTTTAACTCTCTGTTGAGATGTAAGCTGACTGAATTCCGTCACATTACTATGTATGTGGGGGGAGACAATGAAAGGCAAGACTAGAGTTCTGACCACTAGGATCGCACACATCATCAAGCACCACTATGTACCGCCTCAAGATATTTGTGCCGTCACATTCACAAACAAGGCTGCTAAGGAGATGAAAGATCGGCTGGGAAATCTACTGGGAGATGAGTTAGCTTCAAAATTAATCATGGGTCAGTTTTCAAAATCAAGCCCTAGGATCTGCATGTGTTCATTTCTTGCTGTCATCTGGAAATGGGACTAAAAACATGGAGGTGGTTGTGTCTTTTAGGTACTTTCCATTCGGTCTGCGTTCGGTACCTTCGTCGGTTCTCTGAACTCATCGGACTCCCCAAAAACTTCATAATTCTCGATCCTGATGATTGCGCCAAGATAATCAAACGTCGATGGCCTCAGTATGCCGAAAGGTTCCGGGAGCTTGCTCAAGAGTTGGCCGAAGGGGTGAAAGAAGACGATTTTAAAGAGAAGTGGTGTTTAAATGAGATTAGTAGATCAAAGGCAAAAGGATTAGAACCACTGGCGATTAGGAAAATAGCGATGGAGAAGAAAGATCCGAAAAGGACTTTATTCGCAGATGTATGTCTTCGTATAATTTCTAGCCTTGTTTCTTTCCTTTAACATATCAATTACTCTTCTAACCGTATATATCTAAAACTCTCAGATATACGAAGAGTACGAGAATGAGCTTAAGGATAATCATTCATTAGATTTCGATGATCTACTTTCAAGGGGCATGGAAGTAAGTACCATAGATCGGCAGAATGGCAGTTGAGAAATTGGGGTGGAATAATTCACCTTTTCGTCGACTTGCTCTACTTTAGCTTTTCAAAACAAACCCGCAGGGTGAGTGGTACTAAGTCCTCTCACTGTGTACAATTCGTTCGTGGGACTGAAAGGCTTTATTTTCGCATCTCAGTTTTGTTCAATATTAGACATATTTTCATAGACGAGTTTCAAGTGAGTGTTGCCTCGTATCTTCAATTCTTAGCCTTCTTCCTCACTAGCTGACTTGACCCCGCCTATCTCTTCTCTTCAAAGGATACTAACCATGTGCAGTATACTCTTGCTGAGTAAGCTCAGGACATTCTCGTTTCAACGTAAGCCGGAAAGTTGAAGGTAATGGGCTCTATTCTGATCACGTTGCTCGAATGTAGATTGTTTGCGGGAGTCAATAGAAACATTACAATTGTTGGAGATCCAGACCAGAGTATTTACGGATGGCGCTCGGTGTGTACCTCAGTTCTCCTCTCATACTATTATCCCCAGTTGTTTTCCCTCTCTATCCATCAAAGCTTATCACCGGCCAATCATTATGAACCTTGTTCACGACTGGATAAGGCCGAGATTGAGAATTTGAACAAGATGATGAGAAATTTTCCAGGGTGCAAACAGATCTTTTTAGAAGAAAATTACAGATCGACCGGAAGTATCCTAGCAGCCGCTTCTGCTGTGATCTCTCAAGGTTGGTTCTTCCATGCTCAACCAAACTTTTCTCCTGCTCCTACCACATTTTGATAATTGTTTATCTGTCTGTCTCCTACTAACAGATGTAAATAGGGTCAACAAAGGTGAGAGAATCTATCATAACCATTCTCGTCTAGACTTACATATACTTACTCGTTTCTCTCTCTTCAAATCCGTCCATACAGGCCTGTTTACAAATCGCGCTAAAGGCGAAGCCGTCGTTCTCAAACGATTCTCAAACGACGATCACGAATCCGCCTTCATAGCCAAAGAGATCAAACGACTCAAAATTGCTTATGGACTTCAATGGGATGATTTCGCAGTCTTGTTGAGGTATAATGCTCAGTCTCGAGGGTTTGAAAAAGCTATGCAGACAGAGGGGATCCCGAATAGGATCCTGAATGGACACAAGGTGAGAGTTCATCTGAGTTATCTCTTCTTCACTCTGATCTTCTACTAAGAATAACTTCGAGGCTTCTTGGATCGGTACGATCAGTTCTTTCAAAGAGCAGAGATTATGCTCGTTCTTGGATATCTCCAGCTAGTTGAGAACGAAGCCTTCGGTGTATGTCTCTCTTTATTCTTCACTTCAATAGCATCAAGCCAGAATTACTTTTGACCAATACAAAATACTTTTTTTGATATCTGTTCAATAGTCTGCATTCAGAAGAGTCGTCAACGCTCCCAAAAGAGGACTTGGAGAGAAGGTATGTGACGAAATCTTTATATGTCTCATTTTATGGCAGGTAGGCTGAAGAAGAGAACCCATACGCGATTTTGTCTTGCGATAGAGTATAGACAGAATCGTCGCTTCGGCCGCTGGCATGGGAATATCTCCGATCAAATACCTTCGTCGATCTCGGGGAGACTTGAACACTAAGCAAGCACAGGAAATGAAAAAAATGATCGGGGGTTTGGATTCAGTTCGAGCTTCAGCAAAATCGGTATGTCTACTTCTACTCTACCGCTCGAATCCAGAAGCTGACTTCGTTTTTAAATCTAAGCAGGGATCATCAGTCACAGATCTGATCGACCTGATTGTTCATGTATTCGAGCTGAAAGCCCATTTCATGAAAGAAGACAATTGGGAATCTCGAATGGAGAACGTGGACGAACTAAAGACGTTCGCTTCCAAGTTGTCTCTCAAGAAAGAGTCTACTTATGAAATTCCTACTCAGAGTGATTCAGATGATGAGATAGAGGAGGTAGTAATGGACACACCACTAAGGACATTCTTGGAGGAGGCTATGTTGTCAACAGATGCGGATGAAACGGCGGACAAGGATGAATCGCCTGTGAGTTAGCCACTCAGCCCTTTCTTGAGGTATAGACAAAGAACATACGCGCAGGATATGTGTTCATCGACGTTACCTGGCCGTCTGGTTGCTTGATTCCATTGGGCGGATATTTATAGAAAGTCCTTCTCTCCACAGTACACCAAGCAAAAGGACTTGAGTGGCCAGTCGTATTCATTCCTACTCGTTTGTTTGTTCTATTCATCATTTGACGTAATTACCTCTGCTCATTAAATATCTTGTTCTGTTTCTTCCTTCTAGTCGAGATGGATATTTATCCGTTCTTCAGATCCAACACACCAGAGCAAGTTGATGAAGAAAGGTCCGTTCAAGGAACTCGATAACCTGCATTACATCTATATGCATATTGATTAACTCATTGATCTTTCTTTTCCAGGCGGCTGTTGTATGTAGGTGAGTGCTTGACACCCTGTCAGTCAGATCGTGCCAGAAAACTGATTGTCTTCCTCTCAAATTTGACGATTTAAAGCGATGACTCGAGCACAGGCTCTGCTCGTAAGTCCAGCGTTTGTCCATATCTATATCTCACCAAGAAATACAAATCTGATCTCGGTTCTGAGTACGACGATGCAGTATAATACACATGTTGAATCGCGATTCGCCCATGGAAAGAGTAGGACTTCAGAGGTAAGACGAGGTGTACATAGCTCTGCCTCTTACGGAGTTTAGCTTATCCAAAATCATATTTGGTTCATTTCTAGGTCTCTCCATTCTTGCCGCCAAAACATAAATGGGTCCGTATCAAGACTTCTTTCTAAAATAAAATAAAATTAGATAACACATCCTGAAGTGACGTGCCTTTCGCTGGAAAAAGAGAGAGCTATTTCTAGCAACGTATCCGATCATCACATCCGAGGCTCGCATCACTATGGCCAATATCCTAGACCGTCCTCAAGCAGATGAGAAGTCTGTTTTGGAAGCAATGATATCTGTGTGAGTCTTCCTTTTCATTCTTGGTGTTGACGCCGTTGAATCCTACTTAAACGTATTTATGAGGAGGTCACAGAAATATTCCTCACGAAACGACAGACGAGTATTACCTACCCTGTAGCGTACCAACGACATACAGTCGATCAGGAGGAAGTTATTTCAGTCAATCCAGCAAAGAAAAGGACGAGTATGCGTTGCCTCCTATGATGGATTCGTTTGATGGAGGATTCTCGAAAGCTAGCACTTTGGTCGGTTCGACATCTTCCTCTTCTTACAAAAGTAACACTGCTACTGCTTCAGCCTCCTCTGGAATTGATCGACAGCCTCGTCGACAACCGCCTGCCGCGAACTCTACACCTTCCACTTCACCATTATCGTCTGTATCCTCGTCTGTACCATCAACATCGAGCTCGAGTTCAGGTCTATCTACCGCAGGTCTTCGAGCGGCTTCGTCTCGAAAGATCAACAGTTTTAGTTCTCGAACCGGCTCTACTCCTGCCTTTAGTTCAGCATTCAAACCTCCTTCTTTCATCAGCCCTCCAACTTCATCTTCTTCTATTGATCTGACTGCTTCTGATTCTGTCTCGACCAAAGCAACGCATATCTCGTCCCACAATCGGTCATCTACAGGAGGGAGAGGAAGAGGAAGACAGAACCAAATTACAGCAGTAGCCCGTCGTCGGGCAGCTCTTGCCGGTCCTCCTCGGCCGGATCCTCCTAAATGGGCACCACCTCGTCAATCAGAATCAGATCGGTATAAACTTCCGCCTATGAAATCGACTTCTTCTAAATCAGCGGATCCTTCGATCTTGTTGCCTGATGGGCCGCGTACTAGTTTAGATAGATTTGTTAATGCCGGCTCGGAAGGATTATCGATTATGAAGACCCTAGGCTTAAGTTCATCGACTCCCACTAATGCCGTTTCCCCTTCTCAATCATCAACTCGAATGGATCAATCTCGATCCCGCGCTCAAGAAAAAGATGGTCAACTAGACTCAAGACCAAGCCGAATCAAGCCATCGTTGACGCCTACGTATTTAATACCACAGCCTACAAATCCAGAGACAGCAGCTTCGATCATTGTTTCTGGTTCTGGGCCTTCTTCTTTGGGCCTGAGTACTGGTCAAAATGGGGTGGCAACCAAACGGGGTTTAGGGCCTTCTCCATCCACCGGGTCGTTAGGGTCGAGAGGATCGGCTAGCAAAAAAGCAAGAAAATCATGAATCGGAGGAAAGGTTTGCGTCTTTCCGGTGATGATCTATGATTCTTCTGGGCTAGAGATATATACATAAACGAGACAAGATTCATTCTATGACAAATTGACTAGTTGAAGGAAAGAAACAGAGGGGAAACATAGCTAAGAGACCGAACAATCATTATAATGGATGAAATTATGAAAGTTGAATTTGCTTCATGAACGCGATTAGATAACGCGCTTAAGATAGAATAAGACTGACAGCATGGATTAAAGAAGCAAGTAAACATAAAATAGAATAAGATAAGAGGCGGACGTGTCACGACGCCCACTGACAGACTAATAGACAAGGACACAAAACTGATACTGTTCCTCCTTTTTGTTCAACTCTATCTCGGTTTTTAAAAAGACTTCAGCCGAAGAACAAAGTTGACACCCAAAGCAATGACGATGATTCCACCAAGTAGTGTCGGTCCGAAATCATCGTGGTACCTCGCATCTCGTCGCTGATCAGAGAAATTTAACGGCTCATGCGTCAGTAGAAGAACTCCGAGAAAGACGACAAAAAGAACAAACCTTTCGTAGAGAAAGCGCTCGGTAACCAAACATTCCGGCACTATATGCGACCGAGATAAGCGCGCAAATGGTGAACGAAAAAGCGCTGTACATTCCGGCCGTATCATCTACAGACACAAAGTTCAATAGACCAGTCGAGATACCAGCGAGAAGAACAGCCACATGAAGCCATCGGAGGAACGTTCGCTCATTAGCGAAAATAACCTATGGAAGGTAAGGACAAGAGATGTAGGTTAGCCTCAAAAGGAGTGTATCTGCCATAACAAGTGGCATTGAGATAAGCAAACACCTCTTACCTTGGGCTCAATCCTGACAGGCACGGAGATCCTCTTGCCATCAGGAGCTGAGAATCGGACCATCTCCGGCTGGTCCATCAATGCCGCCTCGTCCTCCTCTTCTTCCTCGTCCAACCCAGCCTCGGCACGCTGGCTGTCCCTGTGAGATTTGCCCTTGAATAGCTTCGAAATTCCCAAAGAGTTCAGCATAGAAGAGTACTTGGCATCAAACTGCCTAGAACCAGCCAACGGCTCGATGTGAATTGGTCGCTCGTTTCGTTCGGCCGAACTTGCGTTTCCGTTGATCGAGGCTCTTCGGTCAACCGCCGAGGATGGACCTTCAGTCTGGCTCTCTCCAGCCAATCGCTTGGCTTCTGCTTCCTGTCGGAGCTTTCCTTCTCGGAACGCTCGGGCCTCATTGACCTTGGACATGACGGCGTCAGTCAGTTTAATCTGTTTCGCCTCGTCGTCCTTAGAGGCCAGTTTCGAGTATGGATCGTCGTCATCATACTCGCCATCTGAAACGGGCTCGTTATAAGGTGCTTCAGAAGGTGGAGGAGATCCGATAGAGGTGGGTGTGACCGAGGCCGAATTGCCGGCCGAGGTGACTCCGTGATGGGGCCGGTGAATGTCAACCTGGTTTCCGCGGCTTTGCTTCCGGATGTCGATATCCATCTGGGGAAGCCAGAAAGGAATCAAAGCGACTCTTTCTGGAAGAAGAGAAGCACATCCATGGATGAATTTAGAGAATTTGGGCACAGCCTCGACTAAATGACTAGCGACCAGGTCCCTCACCCACTCCGGTGGTTCCTGTCCCATCTGGGTCTGTAGCTTGACCTCCAGTACGGCATATGGGAACTCAGCCGAGTCCTTTTTGTCAATCTGGTTGAACGGAGGGGTGATTCCAATGTCTGTCCGACGCCAGTTTCCATCGGGGTGGTCCGCGCTGGCCGTTCGGTCCTTGCCATCAAAATCGTCCTCACGGACCATGGTGAGCTCAGTATCGAGAGAGATTCGGACTCGGGCATCTCCAGGAAGCTGGAAAGCAGTTCGATTGTAGAACGATCGCATCACTGGTCGAAGCTTTCTGGTCTGAATGGCATACTGGACCTCGTTCGCCAGTCCCTTGACTTTATCCGCTTCCTTGGGGTCCTTTCCCTTCGCAACGACCGCCGCCTCGAGCTGTTCGTCCATTGTTAATCGACCGTTGATGTAATCGTTCATCTGGTGTTCCTTAACCTGGAAACGCTCCTTAACAGACTTTTCCCCTGTCCAGTCCTCCCGATGGGTCTTCCTCTCCACAAAGATCGTCTTGGTATCCATGCCTCCATACCATCTCATTCGGATTGCCTCCGCACCTTCAGTCTTTTCTAATCTGCCGAGGTAGAGGTCCAAGTCCTCGTTATCGAAATAGATCGAGGTGATCGCCGAGTCAGCTGGATCAAACTCTTTCTCAGAGTTGAACACTATAGAAGACTAACGGTCAGTTCTGGAAGCAAAGAAGAGGATTATGGAAAACCTGATACAAACCTAGAACGGGAAGGTGTCTCAACACGTTTAACTTCAATTGGACGATGTTGTCAGGATGAACCTGATGGTGGTAAATTATGATTTTATTGTGTTAGTACGCTATTTGTCTGTTTTCCTGGATCTTTGTAAATAGGGCAAGGAAGCGATCGGCCGAGACCGTAACACGCTTTTGTGTGATCCGAAAACAAGGATAAGAGAAAAATAAACATACCCAGTACTTTGTCGTCTGTCTGACGAAAGCGTTTTGACTTCCTCCCGCACCAGAATCACCCTCGACTGGGTGTCCTCTCGTTCTGACAAGGTCGTAGAGCTTGGAAAGCTTGACAATGATGGCATCGTAGTTGTACCGGTGGAATGGGGCCTTCTCAAGGAATTGATGAGAGAATACTGGCTTCAGAGGGAAACCGGTGACTTTCTAAAGGGGCGCAGAGACCCAGGTGGTTGACAAAAATTCAACGATGTTCAGCGCGTAGCCAATGTCTAAATAAGAAAAGCGAAAGAGACACACATCGTGCTTCTTGACGATCTTGATAAATCCACTATAGTTCAGGCGAGATTGTTGAATAGTCAGTTTCGTTCTTGAAACAACTGTACATGCCCAAAGATAGAACTCTGACTTACGTGTAGTTCAGTTTTGTGAACAGAGCAAGATCATGGACATCTGCTACCAAGATGGCAACTGATAGGCGGAAGGTGGGTAAGAATGGAGTGAGTAAATTTATATTTTTCTTTTTTGGTCCAACGGTCATTGAGACAGAACCAAAGAACGAACCATCCTCCTCGAGAGCCCTAAATTTCTCTTCGACGGCATTCACACTTCCATCATCGCTGTTGGCATCATCATCTCCGTCCTCGCCATCTTCATCGTCATCATCTTCGTCGTCATCGCTACCCTCATCAGCGCCGTGGGAGTCTGACCGAATATGAAACTTGGACTGCTGAGCCTCTGCGTCGTCTTCATCTTGCTCGTTTAGGACATTTGGATCGAAAGTGAGCCTCTTCACTGTCCTCTCAGCCACTCGGATTCGAGATGCTAGCTCTTTGGCCTTTCAGACAAACAGAGGGATGGGAAAAATTGATGAAATATTTTTGGGTAGATGTCCCAGTCCGGTCATCAGATTGTGTTTGGTTCTTCCTCTTGAACAAGAAAATCCGTAATGGGCTGAAGACGAACCTTTCGATCTTGGAACCCGGCAATCTTTTCAAGCTCCTTCTCGAGCTCCTTGACAAACTGTGCCTCGTCGTTATCTACAACGGGAGAAGAAGCACGAGTAAAAGAATCGAGAGCGAATATAACGGCGCCAATCAGTTAGTCCAAGTTAGATTTATATGGAGCGGCAAACACGAAACTCGATCTCTCTTGCTATTGAGAAAGAAGAGAGCACAGTAATAAGAACATACCGTCCCATTGACGTCCGTTCTCGGTGGCCTGTTTCAAATTCTTCTTGAGTCCTTTGTAGTCAAGATACTGCGAGTAAATGTGCTGGGTTAGTCACCCAATATTTTCAGAAAGAGGAAAAGGAAACGCGTGACATACAAAGACCTCCCACTCTGGGTAAAGTGTTTGCTGTAGTAAGAAGGAGGAGGGAGAGGTCGCAAGTTTGATTGAATCCAGAGAAAGCAAGAAGTTTGAAGTTATGGATTATTGAAACACAAGATAGAGTATCAGTACAAATAGCTGGTCGGATGTAATTTCTTGTCAATCATCCAGAACACGGAAACGGTCCACTTACCTCGATTCGACGACCAAACTTCATCTGAGAAGATAACTCTTGAAAAGTCTTGTTTTAGCGAAAGGGGGAAAGGAATAGGATAGGATGACAGTTAGAGTGAAGGTGAAAGGAAAAAAAAATTGGGAGATGAAAGTTAAGAATAAGATTCTCTCTAAGGATTTTTGGATTAACGAACGTTCGCTCTGATTTCTTGGAGGGGGTCCTTGCTTTCCCCGTCATGCGCAGCAGGCGGCATCTTCGGCTCACGTGCAGTCTGAATAAGGGTATATGGATTATTTATTTATATGAATACCTTATATACATTTATACTTACGTAATGTTATAACCCTAGGCACAACAGCTATCATCTCTTCCTGTGTTCACCTTCTTCTCAGTTTGTTTGGTCATTATACATTTATCCTTTGGGTTGCTTGTTGATATACCTCCATCTTTCCCCCCTAAGAAGATGACAATGACAGCGACAACACCGAGCAAACCCCGGATAGTTCAAGTTCCAGACCAGACATTTAAACAAAGATCTTTGACTATTCCGGATTATCCACCCTCCTCGGCTTCTGCCGTTCCAATCGTCATCGACAACGGGTCATACCAATTACGAGCTGGTTGGGCAAATGAACAGACACCCCGGATCGTTCAGGATCAGACCGTCTCGAGATACCGAGATCGAAAGTCTGGAAAAACAGTGCTCCTATATGGGCAGGATATCGAGGTAGATGCCGCTTCCAGATCGGGTGCTCGGTCCGTGTTTGAGGGTGACGTTCTCTGCAACTTTGACTTGATGGTGAGCTCAGGCGATCCTTCTTTTATACAACACAAGGAAACGTGCATCTATCTGCTTCAACTCTTGCGCTGAACAACCTCTCTTCACCACTTCTCAAAAAGGAACACGTCTTGGATTATACATTCTTGAACCTAGGGATCGATACTCATTCAATCGACCATCCTGTCTTGATGACCGAGCGTGTCTGCACTCCTTTGGCTAGCAGAGCCCGTAAGGACGATGTTTCTTACTATATCTTCAGCATCGGTTGACTCACCGCTCCTTCTGATAAAATCTTTTGGTTTCAACTTTCGATTCTACAGTCATGTCAGAACTGCTATTTGAAGCATACGGCGTCCCTGCCGTTACCTACGGCATAGACTCTCTCTTTGCCTTCTCTAGAACAGGAAAGAAGGATGGGATTGCGCTTGGCATGGGACATAGCAGCACATCGGTGGTTCCCGTTGTGAATGGACGAGGTCTTGTAGGATCTGCTAGAAAGTACGAGCGATAGACACGTTTTCATTCTAAAGAGTCTTTTTACGGCGCGACTTGAGGAAGCTGATTGGGGTTGTCCTTTGCTCTTCTTTCGGCTGCGTCCAACATTCAGATTGGCATGGGGTGGATCTCAGGCGAGTGAAATGATGCTCAAACTCGTCCAGATGAAGTATCCAGGATTCCCCACAAAAGTTACCCCGAATCAAGCTACTGTGAGTCATCCCTATCTGCCAACTTCATCTTTATCATTTCTATCAACAGCCACCCACACGACACTTATAGAATCTACACCTGGACCTTTCCTTTAGTTCATGTATAGAGAGTCTTGTTATTTCTCAGAAGATTTCCAAAAAGAGGTCAAGATCTTGGCGGATACCAAACAGATTAACGGGATCGACACCATCATGCAGTTTCCATTCACCGTCCCTGTGCGTTTTTCCTTTTCTCATTCGTAAAATTTTCAGCACTCTCATCTTATCGAACGACCTCTTTCTTCAAACACAGGTCACAGACGAGAAAACAGAGGAGGAGCTGGCGCGTCAGGCTGAAAAGAGAAAAGAGTCGGGCCGACGACTTCAAGAAATCCAGACAAAGCAGCGAATGGAGAAGGTCTGTTTATCGCCCTTCATCTCTCTTTCGTTCTTCAGCCATTATTCATCCGATTGTCCTCATTTTACGTTGTGTAGTTGATCCAACAAGACACTGATCTAGCCGCTTATAACGAGATCAAAGAGGCTAAACTCAAGGTTAAGAAAGCCGATTTCCAAGTTCGTCTCTGAATTCTTTTGTTTTGTTTTATCTTACCTCTCCCTTCTTCCTCTCTCTATGCTCATCAGAAGCTTTGCTATTCTGCTTCAACATACACGTACATACATGCGCTGTAGAAAATGATCGAGAATGCAGGGTTTGAAGATGAGAAATCTCTGGACCAAGCAATCAAAAAGATAGAAGAATCCATCAAACGCGCAAAAAAGCGCTCGATGGGCGACGAGATGGAGCCCGAGGCAAGACATATTCATTCTCTTCCTTTTATTTCGTTGCCTGAATAATGTCACTTATCATAATGATTCTCGCCTCGTGACGATCAACAGGAAGAACCGTCCTTCCCGCTACTAGATATCCCCGATGCAGATCTGAACGAGGAAGAAATTAAGGAGAAGCGAAAACAACGATTGTTCAAGGCAGGATACGATTCTCGAGTCCGACTTCGAGCTGAGAAAGCTGCTGAAAAAAATAGACAGGTTCGTCTGCAGCCCTTCTCTCCTTTTGCTTGAGTTCATGTACCAAGTCAGATAGATGTAACAAAAACTGAAACTTGATGTATGATTAATGAATGGGTATTGGTGTCTTACAGGCAGAGATTGAACGTAAAGATGAAGAAGATCGAACGGCTGATCTAGAAGGCTGGTCTGCTCGAATGAGAGCTGAGCACGAGGTACGTTCACACCTTTATTTATTTATTTATTTCTTTCTTCAAACCTCTCATCTTCTGGATTGACATGAATTGCGTCTATTGAACAGGCTGTGGTCCTAAGAATGAACGAGCGAAAAAGACGGAGAGCGGCACTAGGGGATAGAAAAAGTGCAGCTGCGCAAGGTCGGATGAAGTCTATCTCTCATTTGGCTGCAGAGGGACCTGCTTCCAAGAAGAGGAAAAAGAATGGGGATGGTTTGTGCTTCCTTTTGATCTCTCCTTCGGCTGATATGAAACTGACGGGCTGGTTTGTTTTTCATGTAGATGATGATTTTGGAGCAAATGATGATGATTGGGGAATCTATCGAGAGATCGTAAGATCCTTTTCGTTTCCCCCTCTTTCCCTTCTCCTCTTCCCTGTTCTTGATACTGACTGCCTGTCTCTGCTGCTGCGAAACAATATAATGGATATCTTTTAAAATCTCCAGGGTGGAGAAGATCTAGAAGAAGAAGAAGAGGAAGACCTTGGGATATTGTCGAAACTAGAATCTTCTCTACTCGCACACGATCCTACATTTACAAGGGCTTCCACATTCGCTTCATTATCTGAACGACAGAACGAACTCATCACTTCCTTCCTTCGGGGAGGATCTCTTTCTTCGACATCTTCATCAACCTCATCAGCAACAGCAGGAGACCCCTCGTCATCGTCGACGAAAACGGTTACCAACAATGATGAGCCGGAGCCAGAGGGATTATCATTGGAGGAGTCATTCAGGATCCATCTGAATGTAGAGAGAGCAAGAGTCCCAGAGGTGTGGTTTCAACCACATATTGCAGGTTTGGATAGTGCAGGTATAGCAGAGATTATCCAACACGTCTTAAACGAAGTCGACATAGAGACTAGGAAGAGGATGCAGCAGGTGAAGTTTCCTTTCTTTCTCTGTTTGTTGATCTATGAACGCATGCATCTGACGGCCCTCTTCCTTAATCGATTACGCATCTTTTGATCAGTCAATCATCGTAACAGGAAGCTCAGCGTCTATTCCCGGTCTCATTCCCCGATTGAAGACAAGTCTGAACCCAATTTTACCTTACGGCACTCCCTTCGATGTCCGTACTTCCCTCCTCCGAACTCACCCTGCCGACTTAGTCTCACAAGGAGTGAAGAAAGAAAAAGATCTGGAGAAGGGGAGTGAAGACCTAGGGTTGGATGCTTGGAAGGGAATGGCCGCTTGGTCTGGAACAGATGAGTTTGGGCAGAGTTTAGTAACAAAGGCAGAATATGAAGAATTTGGTGGCGAGGTTCGTTATTCCTTCATTCCTACTTGTCTTTTTTTGTTCTTTGATAGAAAGAGAGACTGAAGCTGATCGAAAATTGTGTCCTGTTTCATTCAATAGTACATCAAAGAACATAGCTGGGGAAATTGGCGTACAGGTTGATTGTTTATCTATTTATATACACCCTTCTTCGAGATGAAGTTAAAAAAACTTTCTACCAGTACAACTTCTTCGACTTCATATAGCAAAAAACAACAACAACGATAATAAACAGAATAAAACAACACATGAACTCAAAACACAAGAACCGAGAAAGTAGAGGAGAGCAAAAGAAAGACCGTATGAGCCCTGGGGCTGATAAGGAGGAAGTGGAGAAATTAGATAAGACAACAAAAAGAGGAAACAAATACAATACCGAAGTAAACGAACAAAAAATGATGGGAACAGAATAAAGGAAGAAGAGGAAAATCAGCTTATTCTACACCCCTCTTCTTTCTCTTCAGCTCTCTTTCTTTTCTTCCTTTCTTCCCATTCTAAAGCCCAAGCCGCCCTCTTCCCTTCTCTCGCCCACTCGGCAGCCTCATGGTCCTCTCGTTTCTCAAATCCTTGGATAAACAAATCATACAGCGGCACGACGTGCTCCTCGAATGAAAGAGGTGTCGAATCTGGATCTAGGTCTGAGGGAAACCGTTGGCTTGGTTTCGAGGATGCCGGAATGTTTTTGATTGAAGACGTCGACGTCGAAATGAAAGTTGAGAATGATGCAGATGCAGAGGTTGAAGAGCGATTGGTAGTGGAAGAAGAATAGGAGGAAGAATGAAAATCGGATGATGAGGAAACAGGGATGAAAGATGATTTGAAGACCGAAGCACCAGGAATTTGGTTGAGAACCATAGTTTGGTAAAACAGTTGACGAAACGGTCCGGCGGGAAAATCAACGTGCCACCGAACGAAGACCTGAATCAAGATCGCTAGTGTATTCCTATTAACAAAAAAAGACAAAAGACGATCGGTCGATCTTGAGGCGCGAGAAAGCAGCAAAACAAGACAGAAAATACCGAAAGGAAAGATCTCACCAATCGGGTCGGAACCAAGGGAAAGACCTTTTCATCTTGACCATAACCTCCATCATCGATTTCATCAACGAGTTTCCCACCCTTCTCCTTTTTATTCCTTCGTTCTTCAACAGTGAGTTGACAATCAGTTTCCCAACTTGCCCTCCATGAAGTGCGTACCAATCAACAACCTCCTCTGCTTCAAGTGGCCCGACATCGGCACCTACAGCTCGGACCATGAGCGCCCAAGTCTCCTGACGAAAGGTGTATCCCTCGTTCAGAGCGAGTGTAAAAAAGTTTCTGAACAAGTTTAATCGAAC
Organism: Phaffia tasmanica; assembly: GCA_014825565.1. Classification (NCBI taxonomy): domain Eukaryota; kingdom Fungi; phylum Basidiomycota; class Tremellomycetes; order Cystofilobasidiales; family Mrakiaceae; genus Phaffia; species Phaffia tasmanica. The sequence goes on along the minus strand of MVAI01000106.1, from coordinate 23,177 downwards.
TTGATCCCTAAGAGCATGCTCAGCCCGACCAACTGCCCCTTCCGCTGGATCGTTTGGATCGTAAAATATTGGTGGAGCGGATAGGAAGGCTTCGGTCGTGCGAATATCAGGCATAATTGTCGGATGAGAACTGAGAGATCGTTCATATTGTTGGGTATATGCATTCGCTGTTGACCGCGTAGAGAACGTCAAGTTTCCTGCTCGAATCAAATCATTATGTAGTTCAAGTGTTCGGTCGAGCGTTGGAATCATTTTGAATATCGACGCGGCCAGGTCGAGACAGATAGGTGTCCGGGAAGGAAGCAGCGCTCGGATTAGGACCGTTGATAAATGGGCAGGAGGAGGATGCAATTTAAATGAACGAGTACCCGATGATCCGTAGATTGCCAAGTAGAGTTCGGCAGCCTCGGGTGCTTGATCTAGATCGATCCAGAAAGTAAACAGGGTGTGCAATAGGTCTGGGGAAATCATCCTATCACCCGCGGCCACTGATTTCCCAATCACTTTGATCAGATCTCGTCCGAATGATCTTGTTTCATAGAACGAGGTGTTTTCGCCCTCCAATTCTTCGATCGAGCGGATCAACTTATAAGTTAGTAAATGAAAATGACGGGTATTGATACCAGGATGGGCAAGAACAAGACAAGCCGGTCGGGTAGAGGAAAATGTGAATGCGAACTGGACAAGAGAGGATGAACGCAGGTGAATTGTCTGACAACTAGTGAGCACGGAGTAAATATTAAGAGAATCATTCAGGAGTTCCAATGATGATAGGTCGTCATCGTCGGCAAGAGCCGGAGCGCAAGAGGTAGACCAATGACCATCACACGTGGTCAAAATGAACGAGCCGATAGAAGAGAATATTTTGGTCTGGACAGCACCCAATGAGTTCTGTCTTTTCAGCCGGGAAGCTAACCAGCCGAGTTGTCCAATCATCAATTTCATCCACTCAATTTCTCTGGACATGGCGAGATGATGAAAGATCTTCTGGAATAACTGCTGATAGCTTTGTGGGCTGGCCGCATGATGAGCGAGGAACTTTTGCTTCTGGGTGAGGACGAGGAAGCGCTCAGCTGCTTCGACCGCGAGCGATCTGTTACGAGTGGAGAGAAGTGCGAGAAGAAAGGGCGCGTGTAGATCGAGCATTGCGTCCGGAGAGAGGCACTGATAGAGCTCACGGACGGGAGTCAAGTCTGTGTGGAAGAAGTCAGCAGGTCAGACGGGGAAGATGATACGATGATTCTGGAAAGAGTTAATAAAGCTCAAACCTTGAGACTGGTTTGATAGAATGAGCGCGGCTTGGACAGCCCATCCTATGACACTTGGCTCGAGGCCGGGTCTTTGTCCGACGAGCTTCAAGAAGAATTTGGCGCACTCCTCTCTCAATTCTGTGTGATCATCTTTGACCTGTTCGATTAGACACTCTGCAATTCTATCAAAGTCCTGACTAGTGATACCGAGTTGGTTTAATGGCTCAGTGGACGAGAATAAGAGAGGGAGGATGATGCGTTCGGGCTCGGAGGCGGCAAGAGGGGAAGACGGGTGATAGAGGATCGATTGTATACGGAACGATACAGGGGGCTCGATGGCTTCTATCGGTGGATCATATGTAGGGTGGATTTCTTGAGAGAAGTCATAGAAAGCATGCTGTGGATATGGTGATGATGATGATGATGATGATGATGATGATGACGGGGTGTGTCGGAAGAAGGGTATCTGTTGTGGGCTTGGTTCTGATTGATATATCCGTGTTTTTGAAGAGAAGAGTACGTAGAAAAAAGAATTGAGTCGAATACTTCCAAGGAAGAATGATAGATGAGGTGAAGAACGACACATACTGAGATCGAAAGAAGATGACCTAACCGTTCGAGGGACATTCTCTGGTTCATGTTCCCAGACTTCAGGATGGAACAAGCTGACATTGCTTGAAGACTGATAGTCCCTGATCGTGTGCCGAGTGCTTGTCAAAGGGTACCCGGGAACAACACTCCGAAGGGTCCGTTTAAAGGGTGATTGAGATGAGAGCGAGCAAGTAGAAAACGACCTTTTTCCGAGTGGTCCGTGTGTTTGAAGAGGCTCAGGTAGGTCTCTAAGGACTTCTTTTCCTTTGGTAGATGGCCATAAACAGAGAAGACCATACTGTCTTTGCAGGGACCGGGTCGTATAGCCGGATGAAAAATGGGAGGATGTAACGGACGAGATCAAGGATCGAGGAGCCCTCTGTGAGGAATGAACGATTGTCCTAGGCTTCATGGCATCTCTAGAAGATTTTAAAAAAAGAATGAACAGAAAGGATTAAACCAGAAGAATGATGAACGATGGATGGTCACTGTCGAGATCAATGAGATGATGAGATGATGAGATTGATGGGAAACGTAAGGAATTGGAAGGTGACGAATTAGAAACCATCTGTTTTTCTTCTATTAGTTTATTACAAAACTCAATAAAAAGTTGACTAGAAATCGTATTGAGGAAAGTACTATAATAGTGACTCCAGAATCGATTACGACTGTACTACAAGTCCGTGATCAGGTTTAACCACCGAAAAATCCATGGGCGAGCTAGAGAAGCCATAGAGAGCATCACAAATTGGAACGGATCGACAACAATAGAAAAACTCAACTATATGCTATTAGGGAGTCACTACAAATCGATTAGAAAGATTATCGAACGAATAGATTACGATAAGGATAACGATATCGACTATATGCTACTATGAAAAGAAGGCCGAAAAGTGTAATACAACAAAAGATCGCGCTCGAGCCCCTTTCCCTTGCTGGCCGTACCTTGTTCACTCCATCCCATCCTATTCTCTTTCTATCACTTCTTCTCCTTCTTCCTTCTCCTTTCTTTCCTCCGTCGTTCCTCTTCCTCTTTCTTCTCTTTCTTCTTCTCCTTCTCATATATAGTCTCTCATGGCAACGACATCATTCACAGCCAGACCACCCAAACCGGTCCGGAACATTTCCTCTGGAACGACCGGTTCGAATAGATCGATTGGGAGAAACACGATGAACAGATACTCGGTCAGCGCCGTAAGTATCATTCCATCCATCCTTCTCTTTCCTATTTATCTTTTTTGCTTTCTTCAAGATAAGTAGAACATCAGGGTCTCTCTCCCAAATGAATGGGTTCTTGAAAATGGCCCTTACGATTCTGAATTGACGTTTATATTGTCGTTCCTTTTGCAAAACACACGTACACACGCACAACAATACAAACAAAACAACTCGACTTCTTACCCTAACGCAATGCTATTTGCCTTGATTCAATCTCCAAAAGATGTACTCCAGTACGTATACGATTCAGATCGGTCGAACAGACTCCTATGTCGAGGTTTATTGTTCATAAGAGCTAGGTTTCATAGCCTATTACCAGGGTTACTGACCTGACTCTTCTCTCGATTGATGGAACCTTTTACGCCTACAGTGGCCGCCGAGGTCGACATGGAGGTTACAGACGATCTGGCTAGAGGTTTGTTCCTACATTACTCTCCTTTGTTCTACATGAAGACCGTCAACTTCAACACTGACTCATTGGTATCAATTTCTCTGTCTTTCCTTATCTGTCTTCGCGCCTCACGTCCTGTCTAGCCCAAAAACGACTCCGAGACCTGAAAGCAAAGATCTCGTCCCAGTCGAAAAAGAACTTTGTGCTTGAACGAGACGTTCGATATCTAGATTCCAGGATTGCTCTTCTTATTCAAAATCGTATGGCAGCCGATGAGGTTGGTGCAAATAATTCTTTGTCCTCCTTCGTCGTTCATTCTATAGGTTCTGTTCAGCAAAGCCGCGAATCTCCTTTCTATCTTCCTCGCTGCTCATTTCAGCCCTGAACAAGAACCCGCGCTAGATTCATGCGCTGATAAACCCTTCATTTGGTCTTCCGGAAAAAATCATAACAGCAACAACAGGTCCAAGAGCATCTCGATGACGAAGACGAGAACGATGTACAACATTTAGACGACAAACGGCTTACGGTGCGTGCTTCTGTTTGAAGAGATTATCTATGCCCCCTTTCGGCTCTGCGTATGACGGTCAGACTTATATGTACATGATTTCTCTCTTTCACACCTTTCTCTTGTCCGTTCTTCCGATGTACGGCGAACTATCTTTAGGCATACGGAAATTTGTTTTTCCTACTCCAAGCAGAACCAAGGCATATCGCCTCACTCTGTCGATTGATTTCCATGGCAGAGATCGACATTCTGTTACAAACAGTGATGTTCACGCTCTACGGAAACCAGTACGAGAGTAGAGAGGAGCATCTTTTGTTGACAATGTTTCAGGTAAGAAAATCTTTTTTAACTTTTTTTTAAAGAAAAGTATCGCAACTGATGTGACCTGGCCTGTTCTCAAATCCATTTGAATCCCTTCTTCAGTCTGTATTATCCGCCCAGTTCGAAACATCGACAGAGTTTGGTTCTCTCCTTCGAGCCAATACTCCAGTGTCTAGGATGATGACAACATACACCCGACGGGGACCCGGACAGAGTTACCTGAAAAGCGTACTATCCGAGAGGATCAACAGTTTGATTGAGCATAGAGATTTAAATCTAGAGATCAATCCATTGAAAGTAAGTTAGATTATCGTGAGTACACTCCGTGAGGTATAGAAGCTCAATCTTGTCTTTTCTTCATTCTGAAGGTGTATGAGCAGATGATTTCTCAGATCGAAGAAGATAATGGTTCTCTTCCTGAAGGTCTTCCCCGAGGTGTCTCCCAGGAGATTGCGGCTGCCAATCCAGACGTCCAGGGGATCATCCGACCTAGAACGGCGATGTTGATCGAGATCGCCGACTCCTTCCTATCGACCATCATCGATAGCCTGGACATGGTGCCTTATGGAATCAGATGGATCTGTAAACAAATTCGAAGTCTCACCAGGGTCCGTGTCATATCATGTTTTATCGATCGTTCGTTTATGGGCGAGCGAGGCTAATAGTATACTGAAGCAACATATTACCATTTCGTACTTCTCGTCGGGAAACGCATTAGAGAAAATACCCGGATGTTTTGGACTTTTCAATCTGTTCTCTCATCGGTGGCTTTTTCTTCCTTCGATTCATCAACCCAGCCATCGTTACGCCCCAAGCATACATGCTTGTCGATGGAGTTCCAGCGAAACATCCTCGTCGTACACTGACACTCGTTTCGTCCCTCTTCCTTGCCTGTTTCTTCTCTCTATGATAACATCTTCTTGGTTCTTCGTCCAACTCACTTTCTACTTGTTCATCGTCATTACAGATTGCGAAGATGTTGCAAAATCTCGCAAACAAACCTTCATATGCAAAGGAGGCCTATATGATGACCCTTAACCCGTTCGTCGAATCAAACAAAGCGCGGATCAACAAGTTCCTGAACGAGCTGTGCGATGTCGGAGACTTTTATGAAAATTTAGAAGTAAGGCCGTGTCCACTCTTGTTCCTCTTCTTTGCTGCTCTTCCTTTTGTTCCCAACGGACCACGTTGATCTAAATTGAGAATCGATCAATTACAGATGGATCAATACCTGACAATGTCGAAGAAAGACCTTCGGATAAATATCACCCTTAACGAACTTTATGTCACTCAAGACTATCTCCTCAAACATATCGATACCTTGGTGCGTCTGTTCTGCGAGTCTTTCTTGTTCTCGTCCATCAATTTGACCCCAAATCCATTCTTCAATCGTATTAATTTGCCCTTCCTTTCCCCCCTCATATTCTGAAAATTAGGCTCCGAGTGACAATGCTCATCTCCGATTATGTCTGGCTGAGCTAGGACCTGCTCCGCCTCAAGTTCCTCGAAAAGAGAACCGAGCTGTCGACCTTGCGCTCTTCTCTCGATGGGAGACTCCTGTTCAGGATATAGCGACCCAACTGATGTCTGACTCGAACGTTACTAAAAACGACATCCTCTTCCAAGAGACCAAATCAATCTTTGTTCAGCTAATTCGATCGATCCCTCATCTGGCCGACCGACGGCCGATCAACCTGGCAAGTCTGGCTGATAAAGCAGCGACGGCAAAGGATGGACAACTCGTCAGAAAAGGGATTAAAGTAAAAGAGATGCTAAGAGAGCTGGAAGAGTTGAAGGTATTAGACAGTAAAGACAACTACCGAATCATGCAGGAGGAAGTCTCAGCCGAACTCGTTCATCTAGGGAACATGAAAGAAAAGGTAGTAGCAGAGTCTGCTTCTCTTGATGCTGTGTACAAGACGATCGGAGACCACAACAAGTAAGAGTTCTTTGTCTCCTCTAGACAAGATTCAAGGCCTCATCTTATTTGTTTTCGCCGTATTGTTCGAAGTTACCTTCGATCACAACTCGAACAGTACAAGAGTTATCTCCAAAACGTTCGAGCGACGAGTGCGAAGGATAAGGGAACAACTCCTGTCGGTGTCACCGCTGTGGGTGGTAAAGACAAGAGGGCACCAAAGACCCAAGCGTTGGGACCTTATCGATTTACGCACACTCAACTTGAGAAGGAAGGCATCATCCTGGATAGTAATGTTCCAGACAATCGGTGAGCGCTGTCTTCATTCTCTACTCATGTGTTAGCTCTATTTTATTTAGTGTTGATCTTTTGTTCTTTCTCTTGTATCCTCCAGTCGAGCAAACATATACTTCAACATTGCATCACCTTCACCAGGGACGTTCATCATTGGACTTCATTATAAAGGTCGAGATAAGGCCATCTTAGAGATGGACCTTGGGCTGGATGACCTACTGGAAAAGGTTCGTCTTCCTCTCTCCTTTCGACTTTCTGTCTAAATCGAACAAACGAAACTGATCAGTTTGACTTCGTATCATGAGAACAGCAACGAGAGAACAATCATTTCCTAGACCTCGAATACGTCCAGCTGGACGTGACAAAAGTCTTGGCCCTGTTAAACAAGATGTTTGTCAAACGAAGATAACCGATCCTTTCTCCTCTCTTTTTTACGACATTTTCCTGCTTCATTCATTCTCTTATGATATTGACTCTCTCGGTCACTCCTACTTCTTACCTAACTCTTGACGAGTTTATTATCTCACTCCTTGTTCTTACTATTCTTAATTGATAATCCTGATTATATCGCGTGCCTTCTGGCGCCTGGCAAGTCACCCGGTGTGGCCGAGCATACGGTCGATCGGTTGTACAAAATCCTTCCGACTTTTGTTCTGTTTTCTTGTCTATCATTTCTAGTCTTGTCTTTCTCTGTCCTTGGGTTTGTCTTCCTCTATAACTGTGATTGTGGATGAGTTCACCCTTAAAATTCTTTATACCCGCGAGACACAATAAACAACTCTTCATGTGCGCGCCATCTTATGGACTAGGGGAAATATACATAACATATGAACGAGGGAAACGGATTATATTCTTTCTTGAAATTTGTTCTTGAGTTTAAGAGAAAACACATCTTTGCACTAAATTCAAGGAGTTTCAGTCACTCTTGATGATCCGACCGATATTTACGACTCAAAAGAACAGGAAACAAGAAGGAAGAAAAGAAGGATATATTAGACTTACGTGAAGATGCGTGACTTCACCAAGAGGTGCATGGACGGCAATGACGGAATTTCCTAGCCGCTTCTTGCATTGCGGGCATCTATTCGGGGAATCATCCATTAGTTCATTATCGTAAAGCACTCGGTCAGTTCCGTCGACCGAGTATCCAGAAGACTCCTTCCACTTTCTAGAGGAAAGTAGAGAGAAGCGATAAGGGAAAGTGATATGAAGACACTTACACCCTGGTATCCGAAATCCTAACTCTTTTGTCCTGTAGCTTCATCAACCGCCAGTCCACCTGCTCTTCCCTACATTTCATGACCTCCCTCAACATCAACTTTTCGTTCCTCTGAGCCTTCGAATCTCTAAGCGTTCTGAGGAAAAAGGAATGGACGTCTTTCATTGTTAACATTGGAGGCAGAATATCGATCACTTCCAGAGGCTCAAGTTTGGTCGAGTGTTTAGCGATCAAGGAGAGTGCTGGCGGGATTAAAGGCTTATCCGTCGGTGCTCGAGGGATAAGATAGATCCGAAGAAGGATGAGAAACACAAGGGATGCAGGGTTGGATAAGTATGTTCGGACGCAGTATCTAGAAGAGAAGAAAATCCGTCGATTGAACGTCAGTGGGCGATTATCTGAAATGGACTTAAAGATGAGGTAACGACGAACTCTTCAGCTTTTATGTAATCTTCCAATCGGTGAACGTATATCTGGAGTGCATTTTCGTGGTTTCCGAGTCGACCCAAGAGGACAGCCCGAGCCTCAAACAATTCTTTGTGGCAGACAAGAGGAAATCGAAAGGTCAAGCATGATCAGAACAACATTTGAAAAGACCGAACTTTCAAGAGACCTTACCGTCATCAGGTAAAAGACGTAGGACGCGTCCAGCACGGTATCTTTCCGAGGTCTTGAGAAATTGCAATGCTCTCTCATACGCGCTTTCGTACCCAGCTTTTCAAAGAAAAAAAAAGAGAAAAACAAGTTCAAAAAGCAAGTATGAGCCTCTCAAGAGAATGTTATCCTATGATGCTTTTTTCAGAAAAAGAAAAAGAAAAACAGATCTCACCCTTTTCAGGCTCCCTCAATGATCTCTTAGCTTCATCCAAATACAGCTCTGCCAGTCGGTCATGGAAGTCATGATTGTTCTCATCTAGATGCTGAGTGATGTATTCTAGAAAAGTGATTTCTGCTTTGGGACTGATCTTTTCTAAAAATAGGAGAACGTCTCCTCGAGGAAGTTGTTCTACGGTTTCGGGATCGGACATAAATATCTGATTTCTCCAAATCAATCGTTCATCAACGACCGAAGATCAAAGTTCTCTTTTGGGACGTATAAAATACAGAAGACGTACCTGCATAGCATGATCAAAATCTTTGTCAAATACCCATTTCGAAGTCTCGAATATCAGGTCCATATGTTTAGGTCCTAATGCTAAGAGATATCGGACAATGGGCTCGAGTTTATCATCTATATCTTCTTCTTCTTCGCTAAGCCTGGCCGGGAGTTGGAACAACCACACACGAAGAAAAATAGACTTGAAGGTCAGTTTCGCAAATACGACTCACTTGGAAACCAAAAGAGAAGATTAACTGACTCTTGTAGTAAATGTAAAGCCTTCTCGTGATTCTTCCTAGTTCGGTACAGATCGATCAAATCAGAGTATTTCTAGACAGGAGACAATCCAATAATCATAAGCAAACTGTGCGCTCCGGCATCATACCACGAACACGATTCTTTGATAAAATCCAACAAACCCTTTTCTCTTTCAACTGTTCTTCCACCTCGGTGACTTCACAAAAGTTTGCGAGCCTACACAGACTACCTACCAAACTCGGTCTGACGACCATATAACTCTTGAATAACGCGGTGTCTACCAGTTGAGCGACTCGATATACCTGCTCGGGTGTAAGACTTGAGACCGGAATTGAAGGGATAGCGTAGAGTTCGTCTTTTGACAAGGTCGAGAGTGGAGGTAGGTTCGTTTCGAATGGACCAAGTGTCGTAGATGAGATGGATGATAGTGCGCCAAGGACTTTCTGTCGACGGTCAGAAAGGTAGTGAAACAAAGCTTCGTACGTCGCTTTGCGTTTGGCTCGATATGACAGAAATAACGAAGAAGGAACATTCCACCATGTCAGTTCAAGTGTCAAAACAAAAGACAGAAAGACAAACCAGACAGAAGGACAGCGCAAACACACCTGCATCTTCCTTTTCCTTCCTCTTTTCTTCTATTGTCATCTTTGGCTCACTAGAGACGCTCCCCGTCAGACTCTGTGTTTCCGAGTTCCCGCCTCCACCAGCCGCAGAAGCAAGCATAGGGTTCGATTTTAAGCTTCCTAGCCCAAATGCCCCTAGCATTTTCTTTCCAGCTGATTCAACCCCACCAACAGCTCCTGACAAGACTGAACCAGGCTCCGTCTTTGCGCTCTCTGCTTCTGGGTCTAGATCAGCAGTCACAAGTGTGACGGTCTTGGGACCACCAAACAGTTCGACCCATTGATCTTCAGGAGTGGCCAATCGACCGCTGATGATCTCTGGGAACAAAGCAATCACTTTCGCGGGGTTGATGTCTAACCGAAGGAACGTCTCGATAGCCGTTTGCGCTGAAGAAGGGGTTGACAGAGGAAGCGAACTGTTCTGACGGAACGTCTCGAGCGCGCAAAGCGTTTCCAGATGAACTCGACGAGAATTCTAAGAAAGCAGAGCAAACAAGGCTTGAGGAAATGTTAGACTGAAGTATTTTCTTGGGTGACTCTCAATGCCTACGAACAGGAATAAATAAATAAATCTGGAACAGACCTTGTTGGGTAGCGATCGTTCGTCCACACCTTCCAGTATCTTTAACCCCTCTTCGTAAAGTCCTTCATTCAACATATCATCCAACACGTCACTCATCTTCTTCATCGTCAGACACCAGACCTTACTTCCACCTTCGGCCGCCAGAACTGCCCTCTCCACTGGAGTACTCACCACGAACAACGGCGGTTTCAGTGGCGCCGTCTGCGATGAGGCCGAAGCCGAGGGGGTCAAATGGTGAAGCGCATAATGCGCGGTGGACGGAGTGGACGAGGCGAGAGGTAAAGTCACCGTTTGCGTTAACGTCAACGTCGGAGACGAACGGATTTGAATCAGTGTCGTCGTCTGTTGTGGTTCGGATGAGGTCGTGTTCGAAGAGGCTGAGGCGAGGAGTGATGTTGATGGTGGTGGATTCAAAGATAAAAGGAAGGGTTTCGCATAAACTATGTCAAGTCAAACAAATAAACAAAAAGGTTGGAGTCAGCTCGCTTTTATTTCCAAATAAGAAGAAAACACGTCTTTCTATCTTCACCTAGTTCATCTGGAGAAACAGCCCAGGGGAGATCCTTGTCCCTACTGATTTTTCCTTCCTGTCCAAAGAATGCGCCTACATCTTCTCTACAGACTAGAACCTCACCCTCCTCAATTCTGACGAGTTCCGGTCTTGCCTTATTACCTCCTAGACCCATGTAACCACCCATTCCACCCATTCCACCCATTCCACCTAGACTTAAGCCACCCAGCCCACTGACTACACTCTTACTATCACTTCCTGAGAGTTGAGCGAATTGTCCAACTCCCGGCTCATCTATCGAGCTCAACGGGAGCTCTCCAAGGATGACACCCAAAGGATCGAGCGCAACTAAACATTGTTCCGAAAGTGTGTATGCTAATATCGCCCTATTCGGGGAGACGAAAGCGATACTTCTTGGTGAATGAGGTAATGCAAGCGAGAGCGGTACAGGCGTAGAGGATGTGCCGTCCGTCCATGTGAACGCCAACAGACGTTTCTTTAGTCCGATTAGGAGCGTGGTTATCAATTTGGGGATTGATCTTTCTGGGTCGATTGCGTCGACCGAGGCGGATGGAGGCAAGGAAACAGAGGTATGGATGGCAAACGTCTGTGCTTGTCGGACTTGGGGCAAGGTGGACAGTAAAGCAAATGACTGAGGGTCGTATAACGAGACCACTCCATCTACCGTTATCACATCACACCAAATCGCATGAATCAGCTTCAGATATACCCAAATCCAAATCCAAGAGATGAAAGAAAGACAAACCGGAAAGCACAACAAGACTGTTGATCTCGCGAATGAATCCAAGGCGATCGATCGATCTCCTACAAAGTCCTTTCTTTGTCTCTATCAGCGTTGCTTTTGGTTCACTCTCATCTTTTCGAGATGAAAAATTATCCTAATCAGCTCTTTGTCAAAAAGGAAGTCGAGTGCTAAAATGACAAAAGTGATTGAAAAGGACTGACCAGTCTGGTGGTCGATTTCATATACACTCAAACTACCTGACCCATGGGCCACGAACAACTTTTCTCCTGTGTTCCCCAGCCCAACGAACCGACCAAAAGGTTTAAAAGAGATCAGATTCTGAATTTGATAATGTATCCCCTATGTAACTTAGAGAGGGATAGCCAAGTAGATTGAAACAAACCTTGAGCAAAGACAGCGTCGATCTTGTCTTTGAACCCTTCGATTATAGGTACAGCAGAGAACGGAGGCATCTTTGTCTTATCTCCCTCTCTGTTGGGAATGATCGTTGCCGTATTATCTACCTGCTTGGGTGATGCCTTGAAAAAGAAAGGAGTCCTTGTCTTCTACTTTTGATCAAATTCAAAAGAGGATTCGTTGAAGGAGCGTGATGGACGAAGAGAGAAAGAGAGATCAGAAACTTCGGACAAGTGCGATTTCCCGTTAGACAATCCATGTTTCTCATCCGTCCATCATCTTCTACTAATCTTATTTTCGAAGCTCATATGTTCCCATTCAGCAGACAGTATAAAAAACCTACTCTCGAAGTTTGTCATGTATCCAAGGGTAATGCCATGCCGAGGTGAATGAAAGCTGGACAGAGCAAGCATCAGCAAAGATCTGTCTCGAAGGCTTGTACTCAATCCGCTGATTAGGCCTGTCGTGGGCAAGTCGGAATCGATACCATCAATCTAACAATGAGAAAACAAATTCGACATGAAACAGAAAGAGATTGGGATCTAATAAGTGTGCGTTCAGAATAGATCTAACAACATTTTATTTATTTGAAGGCAAAAAAAAGGCGAAATCCAGACTCAAGCGAGCGAGTTAGAAGGTAAGAGGCACTCAGTCGATGAGCTGATCGGATGAACAAACTGGACGAACACAGAAGGTGATATATATGAACACCTGGAAGAAGAAGAAAAAGAAGAAGAAGAAAAGACCTCGTCGAAAAAAGGAATACGGACTAAAACAATATAAATTGAAGACGAGTTGAACGACAAAGGATGAATGAGACGGAACCGGACGGTTGACAAGAGAAAAAAGACAGCAAAGATGAACTAAACAGCAAGGGGTAATTTTGACAAGAATGGTTTGTCTGGTATACAAAGCAGATTGAAATGAGAAGAGACAACGAGGAGAGAGAAACAACAGACGGGGATCGAGTAGTGGTTTGTAAAGGTTGAGACAAGAAGAAGAAAAGGGGAGAAGGAGGAGCTACATGCGGGAAGAACAGATGGAACAAGTCGATGTGGTAGGTAGGGCATATTGTGCCCTCTTCTGACAGATAAGAACAAACAATGTTCATCTGAAAGTAAACTACCGTGCCAGATAAGCAGAGTTCAGTCAATACTTACATATACGAACAGATACGTACAAAGTGAGGGAAGAGAGTCACTCACGAAGAAACGAAGGGAAAGAAAGAAGAGAGAGCTGATCAAGCCTGACCTGCAGAGAGCGCAATCGGGATCTGCTCTGCATTCGGCGTGCTCACATCCTCAGACGGTTCACTCTCGCCTAGAAGCTGATCTCGCCACTCCAAGAACGTCGTCAATGCTTCTGCCTGTTCCGGTCTCCAGTCTGTGTTTCCATCCAAAATCAAGTGAACATTGTCAGATCTCGAATGCAGGATAGATGTATGCGTTGAGTGTTTGGGAAAGAAAGACTGACAGGTTCTCGATATGGCCTCCTCAACAGTCACCCATTCTCGCTCTCTCGTATGTTCAGGCCATGATTCCAACAGACTCGACACTTGGAGTGGGAAAAAGTGGATCCTCGTTCTGGCCGTTGCGATCTCACGCTGAAATTGAGAAAGAACATCAATCAGGGTGGTCAGCTTGGGGATGATAATGAGGTGGCTTGACAGATCACTCACTATACACTCTTCCGCCATGATATAACCTTTTATGCCACCCTGCAAATAAGAACAGAAGAAAGTTTAATCCTGTGAGTTCGAGCTGTTCTGTGTGGAGGTAAACATACGAAACTGAAACAAGAGAAAAAGACCACCGACCTCTTCCCAAGCTTCCCTTAGCGCTGCTGCCGGCAAGGCTTCACCTTCCTCTCTTCCACCTTTGGGCAACGTCCACAGCCCTGCTTTTTTCTAAATGATCCGAGAGTACGGTCCGTACGGAGGAACGAAGGGAGGTGAAAAGAGCGGGCGAGGAGGAAAGTAAAAAGGAAGGAAAGGGAGGACGTCAAGGCAAGGCTCCAGACAACCAAAGGAAGTATAGCATAGCTAAAATGAGACAAGGATGAGAAAGGCTCAAAAAAAAAAACGTACCCTTGAAGAGATCAAGAGAATGTTTTTTGTCGTCAAATTGTACTAGAAAACGGACAGGACCAGAAGATGTCAGTAAAATCAAGGGTACATTTCAGCGAAGGGAGAAAAAAAAAAGAGTAAGCCAAGACAACGAGACATACAGGGATCGCACAGCACACCGTTCGCTTGTTTTCCTCGGTACCTCTGACTTTAGCTATTCCATGGTAAGCGGACGGTGTCCATGACCCGTCATCCGAAGCTGATGAATAGGCAGAAGAGTAGGCGGACATGATGAACTATCAGGGGAAGGGAGAAGGCGAGCGGAGTAGATAGACAAGGAAGATAGAGGGCTGAGAACGTGATGTGGTTGGCCGAAGTGGGCGGGCGAGCGACCGAAACGGAACTAATCGGTCAAGGATGACGAGACAAGCCGAGGGAAGGCCGACGTCCAAAGATGAAACGAGAAGAGCGGCGAGGGAAAAGAAAGAAGGAAGGACCGAACGGGTTTTATGATGGACGGAAGATAGGAAAGTACGGAGTCTTCTTTAAGGTTCTAACTCGAAATGACTTGAGAAAGATCCAGAGCGAAAGAGACAAAGGAGAGCAAGGCGTTGGATTTGGGACGGCCAGAGAAAGGTCTTGAAGGAAAGGCGGAAGGTATTCGTTCGTTTGATCGTTCGTTTGTGCGTTCGTTCTATTCTTTTTTTTTGTGTTTTCTTTCTTCTTCTTTCAGGGTTGATTAAAAATTCGAGATATGCGGTCGGACGAGCATGTTGGATGTAGATTTTTGTTGGTTTAGCAAGATAGAGAGAGAGAAGACCAAGAACGGGTGTCGTGTGAGAGCGAAAAGAGAGAGAGAATAGAGATGAGCGAAAGGGAAAAAGAAGAGAGAGAGAGAACGTGATGGACGCACGTTTGTTAATTTTTTATTAGAAAACAGTTGTAGTCTGTTTTAGATTTTTCTAATGAGATTTCGTAGTCTTTCCGATGATTACGTTTTTTTCAGCTTGGCCTCTAATGTTTTCTAATGCAACTTTCTAATCAAGCCGCCGTTCGTAAACACACATACACAAGGAAAAGTCACAACGATGCCGAAATGGCCGGATTACGTAAGCACATAAATTATCTACGCTTCATCCATGTAGGTATTCAAGGATGAATGTAACAACCCCATTGGCAGAGAGGGGGACAGGGGGACAGGGAGAGTGAAAGGGAGAAAGCAAAGAGCAGAGGACGACGGGACGAAAGAGCAAGATGTCAAAAGGAAAAGGTGTCGATAAATGGAAAACAGATGGACGTGATAAACAGTCAGAACTACAATATGGATGAACAAGCAGGTAATAGATAAAGAAATAAAAAACACAACATCTAGAGAACAGCCAACTCTGTTAATGATCGACGGAGAATAATACTGTTATCATTTTTCAATCATATAAACACACATCAGAACGCACTTATTATCGTGTGTACTCGATATGGGAGAAGAAGAAAAAGACAGACTCTGTAACAGCGACCATAACAGCTCGGAGCATATTCGTGTCAACAGCGCAAGTGAAGCTGATATGATGATCAAAAAACCTTACATCAGCTGACATGACCTCTGTTCTGCTCTCTTTTTAAAAGAAAGAACACTTACTGGCAATAGACCTCTTTGGTGGAAGACCGATTCAACCTGGAAAACTTTTTCTGGAAGAACTCTCTTCCCTGTATGTAATCATGTGGCGGTCCTTGGTAGTCTGAAAAGTGATCCCTGATCAAGCTGGGCCCCCTGACCTTTTCTCGAAACAGATCGTCCTTGTTCAAAAATAAGATGATAGACGTCTGTAGGAACCATTGGGAATTGCAAATAGAGTCGAACAGCATCAACGCTTCTTGCATTTGATTCTAGTGGGTCATCTGTCCAAGTCAGTGTTCGTTTCATCCCAAGTCAGACTTCCATAAAAAGGGAGAAAACAATCTCTCACCGAATCCCTATCCTCGACCAAACATTGGTCGTATCCAGAGACAGCGACTAGGAATAGGATAGCCGTCACATTCTCAAAGCAACTATTACGGGAATACGAGGAAGAACAACAACAACAACAACAAGATACACCTAAGCTTTAGAAAGACTTTAAAGAAAAGACATGATTCAGCGAACGAACTGGATCCATTTCTTTCGCTCGGACCGTTGCCCGCCAACATCAAACATTGAGTAGTTCTGATTGCGCATACAAGATGGAAAGTCAGGTGATTGTCTCTCAGTCCGACGATATCTTGCGAAAGAAAAAAAAAAGAAAAAAGAAAAAAAAGAATAGGCAAAGACACTAACAAGTTCTCCAATTTTGAATGTCGTCTCTGCAATTCCTGTAGTTTTTGCTCGACTACGAACGACATCTTGTTCATTTGGCTTGTAATCCGGAAGAAACAACCTGTTCAGTTCCCGAAAGTAGTATATCAAACTTTGGAATTCATGATATTTCCGCGCATATGGTCAGCTATCAGGTCCAGACTAGCAGAAAGCATAAGTGCCGCGAGAGAACCTACTTTTCAGGTAAAGACGCTTCGTTCCCTCGTTCATAACATCTCTGGACTTCTGGGTCGTTCCACAAGCTGACGAGTGGTTCTTTGTATTCCGATGGGAACGCTTGACCTGTTTCTAAATCCGGAGCGGAATCAATGATCGCCACATTGCGCTGCCAGGATCAAGAGTAAAAGAAGAGATCAAGATCATTTAGTCATCCCGATTCTATCCTTCTTTCCTAACTTTCTAAATTACTAAAATTCACCCTGTTCGCGTCTAATACTCTCATCTCCCAGAGGTCCATTGCGTCGATGATCTGACGCATGCCATGAACTATATTCGAGAAGATCAACTGCCTGTAATCTAAGGAACATACACATTCACTCAGCTTTCTCCTGGACTCTAGTTACACTTGTCATAAGGGAAAAAATGGACTGACGTTCAGTTTCGATGGGTGTGAAAGGGACGTTATGTATCAATCTCATTTGCTGTTGTAGAAAGTCACCGAGCCCGGATGTAAGATAAATCATCAGTCCTTTTTCGTTTTTCCATCTCTTTCTCCAACGCCTCCGTGTAATTATAAACCATAAGAGTGATAGATAGCGAACCTTGAGGACAGTACTTTTCCCACTTTCACCCGCGCCTAGAAGCAGCAACTTTACTTGAGTCTGCAGCTTTCGCTCATCCTGTAGACACAAAGGAGAAGGAACCATTGATCAATCTGGGCTCCTCTTTTTGCCCCTTATCACGAACCCAAAGGAATAAGGGGACAGGGAGAAGACAGACCTCTTTGAGAGCTCGCTCGAGTTCTCGACTTCGTTGAGCCTCCGGAGAATCCGCCGTGTTGGAAACGCAACTTCCCATCTTTCTCTCTTCACGTATTATATGAGAGTACTTCTCTTGTCCTTTACTAGTTTGATCACTCCGTTGACCTTGGGAAATCTTAAGATAGGAGAGAACCCGACGTTTTGTTCGTCAGCAACTTCCCTTTACAAAGAAAACGCAGAAAAGATGCGCTGAATATATACGAGACGAAGGACAATCAAGAAAGACCAGAGTCAACATTCAAATAGGGTGGGTCTTTCCCCTTCTGACAAGTAGTGTTTCGGTCGTTTCGACTATGTCGAAACATCCCGCGCTTTTTTCTGACGCGTCTGGGCTTAGACAGGATGGATCGACGAGGAACCCTGATGTATGTCCCCTTAAGGCGACAACCAACCTCCCCTAAAATCGGCCGCCGGACACCAATCACACAACGGATCATCCACTCGATTTAACTTCACAATCATTCATCACGTCTAGAATGAAAAAAAACCCATCTAGCCTATCATCCAATCATTTGCAACGGCTTGAAGAAACACTCATCAATTCCACCAACGCCAACGATGCATGCGGTATCTTCCTTTCGGGTGATGCTCACTCGATCTGACTCGGTACACGGCTGACGCGTCATCGGACCATATCCGTCTTGTCTGAACTGTAGAAAGAGCACTCACGGTTGATTTGAGGAAATCGTGCGATCTGAACTTGATCAGGTCGATACAATAGCGAGATAAGATACAGCTATGTTTATTCGACTTGGATGATGGTTGTTGGATGTCAAAAGAGAAGAAGTTGATGCGATGCAACAGAATCAGGAGGCGTTGTCTTGCCGATCCTATGGGCGTTTTTATTTTATCTTTTTTGTTTAATATATTTGTATGTGTGTTCAATCTAATCAAAGGAGAAACCGACGGAGATGAACGATGTAGGAAAGATGGTCATAAAACTAGCAGATGGGGTATACTTCAAGCTCTATCCATCCAGCCAGTCTTGTCTAATTTGTGTTGTACGTACTCTCACCAACTCAAGCCAACCTATTATATACAAACATCAAATAGATATTGGGGTTTTCGATCGGAAGAGTCGGCGTTTTTGTCTGTAGATGGCTTAGTTTCGCTTCCATCCGAGATAACAAAAGGATGGGGAGGAAACAATAGATGACGATGAAAAATATACGAAATTCCGCAGTATTCATTCGTTTTGGCTGAGTTTGATCTCTTTTCCTCGTTTATTTGGGTGTCTTTACGTTGTATTTATTCAAAAGTAGACACATAAAGAATGTTGACTGAATAGAGGTACAAGAAACATCTCTATCAGGTATCTCTCTATTCGGTCATGCTTGTTTATTCGTTCCAAGCGATCAGAGCCATGCTGTAGAAGCATACGTGCGCGCGATTTTTGAAACAAGATGAACCCTTATCAGCGAACGATCTTTTGTTTGAAGAGGTAGATGAACATAATTTACCAAGAGATTCCGAAAGCCATGGCTGCCGCTTCTTTTAATAATTGTCGGCCGCTTGAGCTTTCCTCCAAGAGCTCTGGAACGACCGAGACACTCGCAATGTACACTGATCAACAACACCCAGTCAACGTTTAATGGCTGAAACATGACAATTAGCTTGACAAAAGGAAAGAAAAGATAAAGCTTACGGAATGAACCAGCAACACAGGGGATCACTAGATCGGCCACAGTTACCGTGGTCTGCAGGATTCCAGGAGCCTCTAAATCATCATAGCCACATAGATTAGATCATAGAAATTCACTACGTTAATTTCCTTCCTTCTCTGGAACAAAAGTCACAATTGATACGTTCGACACGCACTGTGCAGGACCGAGGCAACCAAATCAGGCGAGGAAAAGATTTCCTCCGTTGAGGTAGCCGTCATTTTTTGGATAAAGATCCCCAACAAAGTGCCCACGAAAGCGCCGATGGCGGTGATGAACTGACTGAGCATCGCCTTCTTTTTGGAAAACCTGTGTTTTTCATATTCAAAATCGTGAACAACAGATTTGTTGACGTTCTCATGATTGTTTTTCTTTACGCAACAGATGGATTTGTCGAGCTTACCCGCTCTTGACAAGAATAGAGAAATCGGCAATTTCATGAGGAATTTCGTGGGCAAAGCATGCCAACGTAGTGGTCGCGCCAATTGTCGGAGACGCAAAGAACGCAGCGCTCATCGCCAATCCATCAGTGATGCTGATTGACAAGAATATGTTTGATTGATCAGACATGTTGTGATGCAGCCAACAAGTGCTGAGATAGAGATTCTTACTTGTGAGTGAAATCAGCAAATAAATTTAAGTAGGCGCCCAGCTGCAGACTGGCTCCAACTTCCTTGGTCTCAGAGGGGCTAACCTCAACCTTTTCTTCTGCAGAAGTGGACGTTCCTCGCTTCTTAAGCGTCGAAGCATCCTTATCAGCCCCAGCGAGAGCCGAAGAAGACCCGGTTGAGTGAGAGTGACTGTGAGAATGACCTGAGGATTCCAAACCGCCGTTTCGAGAAGAAAGGTATCGCATGGTCTATTTCCACAAATCAAAGACTTTCGTTTGAGTTTTGACTTGGTAATTTTGGACAAAGAGTTAAAAAAGCAAGCTTACCTTGTCGAGCAGGAAGAAGAGAGCAAACCCGGAAAAGATAGCAGTTCCAATCACAATGTTTCTTCTAGGCTCAACGAGGACGACGCTGACTCCAGCTTCAGGCGAGGGCTCTCCCATGAACGAATGAGGGCTAAAAGAAGATATAACACATGATTTTGATGAGCTTTGGGTTGACAAATCATTTGAGCTGGTAGCCTAAAAACATACATCAAATTCAAGAAAACGTCTCCAAGAAGTCCTCCAGTAGCAAACTAGTGAAAAAAAAATATTAGCTTGCAAGAATCACCCACAAACTACAACCCAGTCAGCTTACCGAAATCATGGTGTTCAAGGAGGATAGCTCGATGTCAGCGGGGATGAATCCCAAGATCAAGTTAGGGAAAGATGAGATGTAGAATGTGGCCAGCATGGAGTTGTAAGCGGGACTGTCGAATGGGAACAACAGAGCAAACAACCGCCTCATCAATGGGCTCTCTCCGTCAGCAGACTCGAAAGTGTCCTTGATACTACTCAGCCGCTGAACTGCCGAGCATGCTTCGATGTCTTTGATCTATCATGATTAAAAACCCATTCCCAAAACAGGCCAACAAGATAAGATCTCAGCAAGTGGACTCGAGATAACCTATCAGAATTCACAAAAGGTACACTTACTCGGATAGGGGCGTGAGAGTCAGATGATTTGAACAATGCTACAGCTGGAAGAGCCAGCGCAAGAACGAGGATGCTGAAAAAAATGTATCTAGCACCTGGCATACTGTATGAGATGGAAGTTGAAGTTGGAAAGATGAGATTTGGATGGGCTGGAATTGGAAAGGAGATGAATAAATATATAATGAAAGACTACGAAACATCAAGAGTCGCCCATTAGGAAAAGTGTAGTAAAGACTCCTGACTAAGTCGAACGTGTCCTTTTCCCCTCCTTCATTCATCCTTATTCCTTTCCATACATCACATCCCCTGGTCTTTTATCGTTTGATACAGACCAATAAGGATTAGTTTACACAATGGAGATGTCAAAATCTACATCGTCTACTTTGTCCGAGAGTGCATCTCAGACTTCTGCTCGAGATGAGGATAGACGCAAATTGGGTGAACTTGTTATTGTTGTTCTTAGAGCTGTATGTCCATAGAAAGCCCATCTCTGCCTCATCGTTCCTTGCGACTGATGATTGTCCTTTCTCTTTCTTCCTTTCCTTCGATAGCGGCATCTTACAAACGTAAAACTATCCAAACAAGATCCATACTGTACTTTGGCAGTATCATCTGAGAAACGACGAACATCAGTCATCAAAAAAGGCGGTCAGCATCCTGCGTGGGATGAGCAGCTCAAGTTTGAGATTTATGAGGACGCTGAAGACATTCTCGCTCGGACTAAGTCGGACGTAGATTCTGGTACAGAAGGAGGAAAGGTACCTTCTGGGAAGCGAAAGAGGAAAGTTTTCGAGAAAGGAAGCAAGGTCGTCAAACTATCGTGTTATGCAGATGCCCCCAGAGAACCAGAGTTAATTGGGGAGGCCGAGTTCGATCTTGCCAAGGTGTTGAACTCTGGAGAAGACGAAGGTACGTCGTCATAGCTATCAAACATGGAAACCGTTCTTCAAACTCATCCTGAATCAAATTGGAAACTCTTTCTCGAAGAATGGATAACTCTGAATCGCAAAGATCGATATTCCGGGGAGATCTTTCTTGAATTTACATACTTTATTGCTGTACGGTTTGCTTTTCTGTTTATTCCTCTTTAAAGTCATTTCTCTCTTCTTGGCTAATCACCGTCTCTTCCTGACGGATTTTCAACCAGGGAACGCCTCCTCCACCCAAACCACCTAAGCTTCCTAACCCTGAATACGGAAATCTCAACCGACCAGATGCGCCCGCCCAGCAAGCCAACCTTCGGCATGCAAGCTCTGCTACCAATCTCTACGGAATGTTAAGCGAGACGCCGCTGGGACCTGGTAGAGATAACCGCAGAAGAGGAGGAAGTTTTGTAGTAGGTCTTTCCATTGCGGTCATCTCGATGTCTGAACTCGTAATTTAGTCCTCACATCGTTTTGATCATTGTTTTTGTTTTTGTTTTTATTCTTTTCTTTTATTTTCTTGTCTTTCATTCACCTGATTTCATGGTCAAATCATCAGTCCAATAATTCTTCTAGGCTGCAATTCCAAGGTTCTCTCAACCCGCAATTTCAACATTCGGCATCCATGCAATCCTTTGCTAATCCCCCTCCCCGAGCGAATTCTTTGGATGTGATTCCTCGGCCTGCTTCGATGATGTCTCTCGCTTCGGTCGCTTCGACTACATCTACTGTCGGATCCAGGCCTTTGCCAAGCACGACGGACGCACACCAATCCAGAGTCGATCGTCTTCCTCCTGGGTTCGTACCTGATACTTCCTCTTGGAATCACCCGCATCAACGGCAGACATCCTATCACGGACAACATGTACCTGTTACCCAGCCCTTAGGATACCCACCCACTCCACAGCCACCAGCATTGTACACACCAGGACTTCCCTCGCATGCCAATACGATTTCTTACCACCAGAATCCTTCTCTTCCCCCATCATCATCGACTCCAATGCCACCCTCGTCTTCTTTTACGCAATTTCCTCCTCAGCTTCAGGAGTACGCTCCTTACGCTCTTTCGACTCCTGTACCCACCGCGCCCCCTCCTCAAGACTACGCTGTACCACCCTATCCATCGTATCAGTCCAGTCAGCCGCCAACCTTGCCTCATCATTCATATTCAGATCCCCAACAGCAATACCATGCCCACCCCCCACCACCCCCTTCGCTCCCCATATCTCAAACTCCTATTCCTCAAACTACACCAATGAATTCGTATCACTCTTTGACGGATATGTCAACAGTTTCGGTAGCAGATGGGTCAAGCTTTGCCTCTAGTTTGGTGCCTCATAGAAGATCGGATGCGCATGATAGTGGCCGGCCACTACCTGAGCCTGCTCATCAGAGACCACTCTCTGGGGGCAGCTTCCAAGGCTTCATGACTTCAAGTCCATCAGTGGGAGGATACGGATATTCCTCTACATTGCCACAATCTTTAGGTACTGGACAACATGGATACACAACATCACAGATCGAGTATCAGGATCCTTTCCCTCAGCAGCAGCAACAGCAAAATTCCTATCAAAGCAGTTCTGCGCCGCCTCCACCTCCACCTCCACCTCCACCTCCCCCGCCGGTCCGATGATGTTTGACCGTACCCGCTCTCCTTTTTCCTT
>MVAI01000105.1:0-61043 GCA_014825565.1 Phaffia tasmanica | reverse complement strand
GTCCTCTTATACTTTTATCTACTTCGTTTTACCTTTTCTTCGCACAACTTGAGTTCCATTCTTCCAGCAATAATTTTCCTTCACTCCCCGCGTTCATTTTCACCTCTTTTCATTCTCAACCTTTCGGCTCGTTTCTTTCTATCTAATCTCTTTGACTGAATGAGAGTGATGGGTTGAGGAGTCGAGACATGACACCTCAGTTGTTTGTCTAGGTAACTGAGGAGAATCATATGTACACAGTTTGTTGATACTTTTTTTTTCTCAAATATTGTAGCTATCTTTCACTTTCTATCCTAGTTCTCTCAATGCATCTTACTAACATCAAAGTTGGTGTGTATATCGGCCAAGTGAACCAGGTGAACGAGAACTGTGTGAAAATATTATCGAAGTGATATATTCGAGAATCAGTTGTACTACCTGATCTCAGTTGTCTTTCTGCAACCACATATTGGTTTGAGACTTGCTTCGTTTCTTCAAATTGTTTCTGCGGCTTAGTTTTCGCGCATTGTCTGTTTGACCTTCTGAGAACAGTCCTGATTTATATGCCGATGAATGTATCCATCTGGGTATAAATGCTTTTGATTGGAAAGCCATAAACAGAAAAAGAAATTAGAAAGAGAAAAGAAGAAAGAAGAGATCCTTGGACTCCAGTTGGATTCAGGTAACAGTCTCTGTTGGTTGTGAATGATGTATGCTACACCTATTCAGAAAATCAATCACATGTTAATTGTTGTTGCACAGCCACAAAGAATTTATCACCGCCAAAATTATTTGATCATTCTGGCATGATATTCAACTTCCCCGTTGGACTCTAACCTAGCACCACTCTTTCCTACCCGTCAATTTCCTTCCCTTCCATTTATTTTTCTCCTTTTTCTTTTTTCCTTGAACATTAGGTTTACCGAAGGATGTCTTCCCTAGCCAGTCAATTGGCTTCCATTGCATCGTTGGACGCCAGTCGTCTCGGCTCCCTTTCCAAGCAGGTATCTAATCAAGCTTCCTACCTCTTCTCCAGATCGGAAGCTGCTCAGCATGACATCGAAACCATACACTCTCTGGGAATCAATGGATTTGAAGAACTCAAAGAATTGGATCCATCCCTTGCTGAGTTTGAGGAGGATCTTTTTGGAGAGGCTGCCAAGGTCACTGACCGAATGGTTCTTCCTAAAGAAGAAAATGTGGCTCTGGGTGCCATTCTGGACAATTTCCTAAGTCGACTCGCGAAACACCTGCCCTTGAGGGCGGCTGCAAAAGTAATCGAGTGGCTGGTAAGGAGGTTTAGGTTAGTCTGGTTTGGTTGTCTTGATGTGTTTTTTCTCTTCAGTTCCTAATTATGATTGTATCGAGCAAGAAGACCGTCCGCTGATATATGAAGAGCACGCGTTTCTCGTTTTTTTTTGGAACAGAATTCATGAAATGAACTTCACTAGCGTCCTCTCTGCCTTCTTGCCTTACCATGACTCTACTCAATTTGTTCGGATCCTGTCTATTCTCAAAGTACCGTGAGTTTCGGTTGCCTTTATGTTTTTATCATGGAAGAAATAATTAAACTAACTTTCGATCATTTTAAAAGGAAAAACTCTCACTTTTCTTTCCTGATTGGGCCTCAAACCGCCCATGTTCCTCTGTCTCGACATCACCTCATCCTATCTCTTCATCAAGACAAATCGCGAGATCTCTTGCGATTTGTGTCTTCCATTCTGACTCAGGCTATTCAGAATAAGACTCTTTATCGAACTCTGATCAATTTCCACGCTTCCATCCTTGTCGGCTTCTTTGCTCATGGCGGCCAGAGCAAGCTGGTTGGTGACACTGAACTTACCATCATCATTCCCGAGGTCGTCAATGGTTTAAAGGCGTCTTCGGATATTGACTGCGTATCTAGTAATCTCATCATTCTTCTTGCCACTGCCCGAAAGGCCACATTAAGTCCGGAGGCCATCCACGTCTTCTTGATGTCAATTTTAAACGCAAACGACGCGTTCTTTAAAAGTGAGAAGGGGACTCAACAGGCGATTGCTTCGGTCATTGGGATATTGCAGAGTCAAGAGGAACTGCGAGGATTGGAGAAAGATGCTGCTGAAAAACTAGGACGACTTCAGTTGGTATACTTTCTACTGTCGATTCCTTCGTTACTAAAGACTAATCATGTTTTGGTTAATATAGGAACGTCGGCAATGTTTTGGCTCATCATTCTTCTCAATTTGAGACTTCTCGAGCTCTTCGACCCATCATTGTGTCTTTAATTCAAAGGTATGCCTCTTCGTGGAACGATCACCAGCTTTTCTTGATGTTGAATTTAGTAAATCATTTTGTGTCCGTCATACAGCCTCGATCTTTCATCCTCTATGACCACGCTACAATCTTTCGCGACATCTGCTCAGAATGCTATACCTATTCATCTGATCTCTTTCATGATCAGAGGGCTTCTTCTCTCCGACGCTGGATCTGAAATGTCTGATGCCGAGAACGCAAGAGTCAATTTGCTAGCTATCTTGAAGGAGCGATACGCTGAGACGTGGGAGAAAGATACTGTAGAAATTTTGGATCAAATCCCAGAGGTCAAGAAGAATTACGTTCTTGAACTATGTGCACAGGTTGCCCAGGTAAGCTTCCTTACTGTATCATATATCGCGTCTTTGTCATTAAGCTCATCATCATCATTGTCATCTTGTTAATCTAGACGAAGGCTTTACATGGCCATGGCAGAGATATATTTATAAATCTCAACAGTGCGGACTCAGCCAACAGACTCAACGGAGTTCAAAGTTTGATCGAAAGACTCAGCAAAGAGTCTAAGAAGGCTTCTGCTGAGAGCGACATGGATGTAGACGTGGATGAGGTTCGTTATGTATTCCTATGCGTCAAATGCTCAAACTTTAATGTATTGCTGATGCTCACATACATGAATTACTGTCGTTGTTCATAGTTTGGATCCTCCGCTAAAGAGAACCTCCTGCCCCGCCTTCATGACACCTATCTCCCCGTTCTGGAAACTATTTACTCTGCTTCCTCTACCCTTTTCAGCACTATTCCTGAACCTGAAGTTATTCTCAACACTATCTGTGCTGCTCTCGATTCAGATTCACTATCCAAGGCTATCGTCCGACGACATATTCAATTTTTAGTTGGCCCTTTCGCATCTAAATATCCCGGTTTGGCCGACGAGATCGTCCGAAGAGCACTATTCAGATACTTGCTCATCTCCAAGACGCAACAGGTTGTATCTGGATACACTTGGGAAGCATTGGCTTCGTCGGATCTGAGCAACAATAGTATTTTGAAGGGGATAGCTCAAAATGTCGCTCAAAGCTTCGAGATCGAAGGGGAAAGCAAGCACGAAAAACAAGCGGAACTTAACATTCTGATCGTTCAGAAGATGGCGGGTTTGTCCATTTGCTGTATCTATCCAAAAATGTCTCGTTTTGATTTAACTGATTATCACTCATTTTGTTCTTGCATATCACCTTACCTTATCTGATTTACAGCTAATATTATCCAGTCGGGAGGCAAAGACATACATATCGAATTTGCGCTCTCCAAATTGACCGACTTAGATCCTCACTCTCGAGTTCTCTCGCATCTCGTCCTGTCAAACGTTTTGAAGTTGCTCAAAGGCGCATCTGCAATCAGCGCTGCTATCTTGACCCTCGAGAAGCTTCGAGGTGTCAAAGATGGCTTTGCTTGCTTGGACCCTATTCAAGATCCCTCTCTCGATTTTGTCGTCCTGAAACCTTCTGCTTCCAAGACAACACTTCGTGTTCGAGGAATTTTAATCGGATCTATTCAGGAGGTCAAGTTTGCTGAAATTGCGTCGGTATCTTGGTTAGATACTGCCTCTTGGGTAAGTTCTGGCATATTTTAATTTATACTTTGACCTTATGGATCTGAAACATCACACTGCTTTTTTTAGAACGCCGAGGCTGCTCAATTTGCTAGATTTGCCTATCTCATTTATGGTCTTGTAAACTCTTCGAAACTTCCTCTCTCCTTATCGGCCCGATTCCTTCGACACTTGTTTGCAGGACTTCGGGACAACACTCTACTCTTTCTTGCTTCCATTTGGACCGCCATTCCTGGCGGAGTCACTGAGTTTTCAGGTGCTCTTCAAACGGCTGCTCTTCGACATGCTGAGGCTTTTCTGCAAGCACATTTTCAGAGTTCAGGGTCTGAAACGATGGATTTCCAAACCATCGTTCCCGCTTTGATCATTGCACTTGGGTCGCTGGAGAAGTCTTCTAGAGAGGCCGCTTTGAAGTGTGTTAAGCTTATCAGAGATGTGGCTGGCAATGAATCAACAGTCCCATTCGCATTGAACGATATTTACGGTTCCCGCTCTGGTGAGTGTTCTGTTTTATTACTCCATCTTTACTTCAATCAAAAGTTCTAATACAATTCATTTGAAAATTGTGATTTGTACTAGAGAGAGTCCAGATTTTGAAGCCTTCCGACCTGCGGGCTTACCTAGACATTATTCTCAACGACCAGGGTTCATTGACTATCGATCCTGCACATGTTGTGTCCGTTCACACCAACCACCTCACTATGGTGAAGGGAGAATCTAAAAAGGATGCCGGGTTAGTTCTTGCGAGTTTGTCTAAGATTTCAAGTATGTATGCTGACATCTGGTTCAAACTCAAGCTTCAAGCGAGGTCTTCTCTCGTTTATTCTGTCTCATGTTGCGTCGTGGCAGCTTATTTCTGCCCAAACATTCCTCCTTCGAACTGTCCAAACAATCAGAGACTCTGTACGAATTCAAATCCTTCACCCTCTTCTTGTCGACATCAACGACGCTCCTGAAAGCTTGAGAACTCCTTCTCTCGTGTCGCTGCTTATGGATAGCTATGACCGTTCGGCTGTCACTCTCTTTTCCAACCATCCTGAGTATTGGAACACCTTCAGGAACTCTATAAAATCGAGTGCGTTACCGCATACTTTTCCTCTTTTTTTTCTTTTGCAATTCTGACCGCGTTGCTATTTTGAGGTTCAATTAGCCAAAGAGATTGCTTCATCAGCTTTGTCTCAACTCCGACATACCCTCTACGGGGTTCTTCCTGTGGTTAAGCAGATAGAGATCTTCGAGACTCTTGTTCGCCAGATCGCGGACCCTGACACCGTGAGTTCTTGTGGTATTTTTGAAGATGTTATTTATCATACTATCACAAATGTTGACAAATTGTGCTTTACAGACTAGCATCGGAGATATGAAAGCGTGCCTTCGGGATATTGCTCCAGAACCTGAGGTTATCATCGCCACAGTCTTCAGCCTTCGCCCTGATGCCGAAGTGTTCAGAAGTACTAAGCGAAACAAGACTGACAGCGAGTAGGTGCCTTTAAGTTCTGTATAATTTTTTGAAAAAGATGTTGAGCTTTGATGCCTTTCTTTCATTCACAGAAACCAACTCAAGGCACTTAATATCTTTCACCGGGGGCTCATTGTTACACTGGAGGCTCGATCAGTGGACACCTTGCCTGGAAGCGTGGATCTTTTAGTCGCTCTCCTCGAGGTACTTACCTCTTTGATGGATGTTCGATCTAAGTCGGAAATCAACATAGACTACGCCGAACAGCTTCTTCTTACCGCTCTGTGTGCTGTATCCTCCAAGATCGACGTATGTTAGCTGTCCAATCTAATCGATTACATATATGTGCTGATATGTCTTGTTGAACTTCGACAGACTGTGCCTAGGACTCAGGAAATTGACCAGACCATCTTGATGAGGGTTATCTCTGGTAAGTAAAATTTAGGATAATACTCAGGATAGGGCATGACTTTGACTGAAAACGAAATTTGTAGACTCGAAAAACCCTCAGACTTTCCAGCAAGGGCTTGTTCTTGTCTCCAACTTCGCTCGATTTTCTCCTACCGTTGTTTTGCAAAACGCCCTTCCTATCTTCATCTCTGTTGGTGCTCATACGCTCCAGCGAGATGATGATCATACATTCTTGGTTGTTGAGAAGGTCAGTACTCTTCGAAAACAATGATTGTGAGCTGCTTGGCCTGGTTCTGACTTGAAGTGTCATCAAAGACTATTGAGAGTATTCTTCCGGTGATGGTCAACCAGTTCAAATCTCAAATTTCGGATCGATCTGCGCTTTGGAACCGTGAGTAGCATTGTTTTTCCTTATTCTTATTGTTCATGGTTCACTCAACAAACAACACACATATTTCAATCGTGTAGAATGTTTGGATGTTCTGCAAGTCTTTTCGGGTATGGCCAACCATGTGCCAGCTCATCGAAAGATCAAGTGAGTGTTTTTCCTATTTTTATCTCTATTCCTATGTGCATTTTTCAATAACATGCGAGCTTATTTATCTGCAATACTTCAGGTTGTTCTCTACTTTGGTTAAAGTTTTGGGACCCTCAGATTTCTTAGGGGCTGTGATTATGCTGTTGCTAGATCACGTCGCTTTCAAATCCAAATCTCGAACCGCTGAGGTGTCGACATTTACCTTCCCTTTGGCGGTGTTTGAGAGCTTTGATGTGGCTACTCGATATGAGGTGAGTGATTGGACGCAATATCTGTCATAGATTGTGGGCCTCAGCCTCAATATTTTGGACCTTGTTCTCTGTTTGCATCTCAGGGCTTGAATGATATCGTGAATGAGATAAAGAATCTATTGCGAACCCCAGAGAATGCTCTGTTGACCAAGGCTGCTACACCGTGAGTGAAAAGCTTCATCTGTTTTGGATACGTTATCCCATATGCTAAACGATTTGATGCCTCCAGGTTCACCGATGTTACCGACGCATCTAAGATTGAGCGGCGACGGGTTCTTGCGCTATTATCCTTTATCCACTTTGCCTCAAATTCTCCATCCATCATTGCTATGGCTGGTGATATGTCTTTAGATACTATCATTAAAGCTACCGTTGGAGGTCTTCTCGAAATTCAGGCTATTGCTACCAGACAGACCCGTGAGGATAGCAACACCGACTTGATCCTGACTAGCCAACTTGCTCTTGATTCGGTTGTCCGCAACCTTTCAGTCTTGGCCTTCGCTGAAGCCCTTACACCGCTGTTTGAGAGTGATGATCTTCATGTGAGTACATATGTTTGCAGCTCACGTATTTCAAGAACTCACTTGAAGCTCCCGTTTTTTAGGCTCAACTCGGAGCTTGCGCCGCTCTTACCAATCGACTTCCTGGAATGAAGGCTAAGGCCCGGAAGGATATTTCTCCTTCGTTGATCACTGCGCTTGCTTCTAGTCTTAAGATTGTTGATGTGGGTGAGGTTGAGTCCGATCTTTGCCAAGTGCTTGACACGATCAAAGCAATCGCCTCTACTGCTACTCCCCTGGAGGATTCTAGCCTTGCCCAAGCTGTAGGCACACTTATCACCAAGGGGAAACAGTCTCAAAACTCGACTACTGTCCAAACGAAGATCTTCTCTGTTCTGGCTGTTATCAACCGAAGACTCGGACCCCGGCTTATTCCGTACATCAAGCCTATGATTGTCTTCTCAACCGAGGTCATTGACCGAAATATCAAGGGTGGAGTGCAGAAACTGGAGCAATTCCGGGATACGTTGTTCCCTTCTATCCTCGAGTCTCTTTCCGCTTTGGTCGCCTCGGTCCCGACCTTTGTTGGAGGTCAGCTCCAAGACTTGCTTGCCACTATCTTGAGACCTAGTCTTCTTGATGACAGCACGGCGGTTGCCGGCAGGTTTGAGCCTATTCAGAGTCTTCTTAACACTGTTTCTAAGACTGTACCGGCCAAGTCTGTCTTACCTGCCATCTTTAAATTCTGGGAGGCGGTTGACAAATCATCAGCACTTGTGAGCGACATGTCATTAAATTATGTCATAATTAACATTACTGACTGTAGTATGGCACATGAATATCGTCGACAACAGCCCCTGGCCGCTATTCTTGATCTTCTCCGAAGAGTCATCCGAAACTCAAACCGAGAAGTCGTGACAAGCCAGCTCAAGAGTTTATTCAGCTTCTTCCTTTCCTCGTTTGACTCTCGATGGACTTTGAAAAACATCTTGTCCACTGAGGAAGTTGACATCGTTGAGGCTCAGGTGATCAACGCTTTCCTTGAGGTTGTCGTGAAGCTCAGTGAGGCATCCTTCCGACCGTTGTTTGTTAGAATCTATGACTGGGCTGTTGTTGAACTGGCTGGAGATGAATCTGGTACGTGTTTGGTCATTCTACAAGATTATTGGTTACACTTAATTAACCCACCTTTGATCTTGATATACGTATCTCAGCTGCCTTGAAAGATGAGCATGTTATCTCTCGACGTACTACGCTATTCAGCATCATGCTCCACCTTCTAAGAAAATTCAAGGTACGGTGATTCCTTTTCCCGTGTATCGAGGTCTTGTGCAATTATTGAGGCTCACGCATTTTTGAACTGGTAAAAAAAATCATGCAGTCCATCATCAACCCGTATATGGCTTTGATCTTGGACCATTCAATGGCTTTGTTGCAAGCATATGTCAAAAAGGACATCAGCGACGTTCAACTTTGGAAAGAGATTCTGGCTGTGTTTGGGGAGTCCTTGGAATGTGACGAAGGCAGTAAGTGTTAAAGATCATCTCATTACTTGATTGGCATGTGAAGAGTTCACTGACCCGGGTCATGATCTAATATGAACCTCTAGCATACTGGACGGATGAGCTCCTTACCAAATTGACTCCCATCCTAGTCGCTCAACTCCCTATCGCGTATACATTCGATTCCGAGTCGGCCGTGGCCGTGTACGCCAAGACGATGGCCTCTCTTTCGGCTACCATGACCTCTCCATCGCTTCTCAAATCGTTGAACCACACTCTTCTTCTTCATTCTCGATCGGATGTTGCCGAGATCAGAACGCTTGGTTTGCAGGTCGTCAAGGCCGTTTGGGAAAAGAGCGGAGATGAGATGTTGGAGTTTGTGCCTCATACAGTCTCTGACTTTGTGGCAGAGTTGGTGGAGGATGAAGACGAAGGTGTGGAAGCTAGTGCACGAGAATTGTTGAAAGTTATCGAGAGCTTGGTCGGACCGCTCAGCGGGGCTTACTTTGGAGAGGAGATCTAGGCCTTTTCTCTCGTCTCTTTTCTTTATGTTTACCTTGAATAAATGAAGCCTCTACTATCACTGTGATCGATAAACGATCGGAAGTATATGGATCAAGAAAGGATTTGTCGTCCTTTGGACATCGCGCGAATATAAAGTGGCAGTAAAAGCGAGGAAAAAAAGACGATAAAGGTTACAACTGAGGCTAAAGGAAAGGGCATACAAATGTTGCGGGTGTGTGCGAACGAGAAGCAAAATCCAGGTAAAACCTTTGGGGTGAAGAAAAACATATCCGATGAAGGAGAAACACACAAAAAAACAAAAAAACAAAAAAAAAAAAACAGAAGATATGTATAGCGGCAGGCGAAGTTAATGGTTACTACGGAAGTAACACAAGGGTATCATGTGATGGCATAGACCTTCCTAATTGAAGAATACAGAAAAGTTAGGATGAATGAAATATAGAAAAGAAGTTCCGAGGCATACCAATAAAAACTCAAAACAAGAAAAGAAGCTTGTTAAAACGGGCCTGCTCAGTTTGGAGGTGGAATTACCAAACCGATAGAGCTTCCGTCACTTGCCTGTCTTACTTCAAGATCAGGCTCGTCATAATGTTCAATTGATTCTGATTGGATAGGATCCAGGAGAGTGAACGTCCATCGAGGTTGAATCCGATGAACGAGGTCAACCGCTTGGGATCGATATGATTCAAACGTGAACACACGGAGAAGCTCGGGGAACTAAGAGATAGTACGAAGAAGGTAGATGAGAGTGATAAGTGAACGTTGATCATGAAAAGGGGGGAAAAGCTAATAAAAAATTAGAGTGGAAGACAGAAGTTACCTTATGCTCGATGGCCCATCTTAACCCACTGATCCGATCGCCACCCTCAAGCCAATCGACCAAAACCTCGAGCCGTTCCCGGTCAACCCTTTTACTGGCAAGCACCTTGACAGCCTCATCGGACTGAAAGTGAATGCCAACCCATGCGGGAGTGCGTGAACGGGCAGCGAGTGTTCGGGCAGGATCGATAGGAGAGAAGGGGGAGTCTGACCATTTGTTATCGTTTTGGAAATTGCTGACATGGGCTGGGATGGCTTCGATCTGTTTGCAAGCGTTTGGCTTCACTCGAAGTCGAATCCTGGATATGGAGATTGACAGGCAAGATCAAAATCAGCTTGAACAAGAGAAAGGATTTGAGAGTAGAGACAGTTAAAGAGACAGGTAAAAACATACCACTCGCGTCGACGGACCCAGCCCTTCCATCCGTGCCAAGGTAGTGAGCAATGCCATCCATGAGGCTGGAAGATCGAATTATACTCCCCTATAGATAAAAATAGGTTAAGTTAATAAGAAGGCATTGAATATCAAGATGGAAATCAACAAAAAATTAAGTGAAATCACGCACATCCCTTCTCATCTGTCTCTCCATCTCGCTTCATGTTAACCATCCAATCTGATGCCCACTTCCAAGTACCGTCCGGTAGCTGTGAGTATAAAAGGTTCAGCAATCAAGTAAAAATCACTGGGATATACGCAAAGAGATATTTGTGAAGAAAGAAAAACAAACCTGATATGTCTTCAAGTTGTATGGCGTCTGACACTCTTGCTTAGTGTTTCCCGGTCTGGTGAACGGTGCGGGATCGAGTGGAAAGAGAATGTTGGCAGAGAATCTGGGTGTTCCGAAAAAGAGGATGCTGCAGACATGTCGAAAGAGAGTTGAATGAGGGAAAATGTGAGTAGCAAGTTCAAGTGTCAAATTCGGCAGAGTAGCAAGACCAACTAACCCTCTCTGGTTCTCCCACAGGCGAACCCAAACGACGTTACCTTCTTCAATATCGACAATCTGACCTGCTTCCCGAAGGAGTCTGTCGATTTTTGAAACATTTGTGCCTTTACGTAAAGACTTCAGCTTGCGAGTCGCATGTTCGGCAATTCTGCCTGGTCGGGTGAGAGCTTGGTCACCAGCCAAAGAAAAAGGCGCAAAAGAGGCAGATTCTGCACTTTGATTACTGATCTCTCGGCGAAGATGGTCTTCCCGGTCGCTCTCAGTATAGGAGTTTCCGGATGTATCGTCGGCCGAGGTGGTCCGACTAAGAAACGATGCCGGTCTAGAGAAGAACGGTCGATCAGCAATAAGTAAGGAATTAGCTGTAGCGGTGGACGAGGCTGAGGGAATGCCTGTTATGGAGATGTTGGGATGAATCGGATACTCGTTGATTGCCGACATGGTTACTGGGGACGAGGAAAGGGCGGCATCGATATATTGTTGGTCAGTGATAACCCGGGGAAGCCGTTGATGTGCTGCGCTGGGAGAGAGTGAGCCAGGGAAGCGCAGAGGAGGACAGGAAAGGAGGGATGAATGTAGATCAGAAGGTGGCGACCCGGGGGAAGAACTGGCGCTCGGAATGCCGGAGGGAATGGAGAGAGGAGAGGATGTAGAGGAGGACGAAGTTGGGCCTGAGGGGTACTTATGGCTGAGTGGGCCATTACCTAGAGACGATGAACGAGATAGGTTGTGAACGCTGGGGGTGGGTGGCAGGACTCTGAAGAAGTCAGCCGGCGGTTCGAATGGATTCTCCGTTGGTGGTGATTTGGAAGGTGGTGTGGATGACGACCGGCGAGGGAAGATCCGATGGCGATCAAGATGTGGGCGGTAGTTGGGAGAGGGCGAACGTGTATTCGGTATGGTAAAAGTCTCGGTGACGGTCGAGGCCAAGCTTTCGAGGAAGGTCAAAGAAGGCGGGGCCCTAGGAGAGTCACAGTCTCGTTCTTCTACAAGCACGTCCTCTTCCTGACCACCCCATGATCTGTTTTCGCCAGGACGAAAACGATGAAGTGGATGGTGGTATGAATGATGTTGATGGACGAGAGGTGCTTGGTGTAAGTGGTGGTGATGCCGCCGTGTGCGCTGAGGTCGATCCTTGGTACCGAGTTGGGAGTTTGAACGAACAGAGGTACTGGCGCCCGGCCGATATGTCAACAGGCTATCTGACCTACCAAGATTTTCAGCTCCCTCAGTTGAGCTATGTCTGTATATTCTGTTCCGAGCCCTTCTTACAGCGAGTGAGACCTGGCCACCCCAAGATTCAACGTCGGGCCTTCCGTCCGTAGAATCACCGTTCAATTGAGACGCAGTGGGATCCCAGGGCAGGTCCTCCATACTAAGCCGTTCTGTAGATGGCTCAAGAACTTCAAGTGGAGTATCTGAGGACACCACATTCGGGTATAAAGAAAGATTGTTTGACCGTCCCAAATTATGGGCATGTTTCTTCGCCTTTTTGGATGCGGACCTGAACTGAGAGTTTTTATGTTTGACCAGGTGATGAGTAATTGAAGACTGGGATTCTTCATCTAGAATCGATAGAACTGGTAAAGGTTCTGGCATGCGGCAGGAAGGTCAGTAAACGTTTACGAAAATAAATAAATAAAAATAAAACTTGATAAGACTATAAGGTTGATAGAGAATGAATTGAGACACAAAAGTAAATCGAGTGGAAGGCTAGACGGATGTAGGATAGATAGAATGATAGGAAAGGTTAACGGAAGTTGGATTATATGATTGAACGAGTTACGGTGCAAGATTAGCCGAAGGTTATTATGCAGGGTTATGCTTATGTAATGGGATTCCATGTGGCTGTTTTGTCTTTTTCTTTTTCTTTTTTTTTTTAAACACGTGATTGCTACAACCCTAACAGATGAAGTCTTGAATACGTGTCGATAGTGATCAGACCCGGTTAGATCCGATGATGCAAGTTGATTCATAATTCATTCAAATCATTAGGAAATCTTTCACTTCGACTGGACACTCAAAAGGATGTTTCTTTATCAGACAAAGCAGTTGTCTATGTTTGAAGACATCTGTGATGTGAATTGATCGTGTTTCATTTGTCTTTGTTCCAAAGTTGTGTATCCGTATTGTTCACTCACACACTCGTTCACTCATTCACGACTCACTGACATATGTTTGATGATCGATCTATGGTCAATCATCCGAATCATTCGTTGTAACTTGATTTATTCTACTGACATGCTGACCTGAGCTCAGGCCCTCCTTTCATTGTTCCTGAGTAAAAATGGTCTTGGTTTCGCCCTGATTTCGCCCTGGTCTTGCCCTGATATCTTTGGCTTGTCCCTGTAGCGTATCTTCTCTGTCTCCTCCCCCGTGAACCATCCGTCTACATAAAAAGTCGGAGGCTGTCTGTCAGTCTCTTCACCTTCTCTCTCCTCTCTTTTGACTCGACCCATCCCCATCTTCCTTCTATCTCTTTCTCTCCGATAATTATGGCCCAGTTCATACAGACCCCACCTAGACAACCACCAAAGAGAAGTCAGCCAAGACATAAAGTCGTCTTTGATTTGGTACGTTTCAATCATGCGCATTGTTCCGTTCTTTCCCATTGCTGATACCCACATCGTTCCTCTTGGTCAATTGTCCTCTTACAGCATCTCCAACACGCTGCTCTTTATAAACTACCTTCACCAGGGCCGAATGACGAACCTCCAGAGCTCGGAGAACCTTTGCTCTGGCAAGGAAGCCAGTCCAGAGGTTCCCTCAAGGTCTGTCTTCTAGACCTTCCCCATCTTGATGAGATCCGCCGCATACAGACTGGTTCCTGATATGGCCCTTCCCGTTATCAACCCCTTCCCTCCCTCTTTCTCTTCTTTCTCTCGCTCCTTTTGCAGTTTCGGCTTCGTTTACGCTCACCGCCATCCATCTGTCTCCTCCTCGACGACGCTCGTCACGAGATGGTCATCCCTCTAGACGGTGTGACCTCTCTCCGTCTGCTCAGCCCTGCCGAGGTTTCAACAGATCGAGCAGCATCTCCGGTAGAAGAGACGCCCGCAGAGATAGAAAAGAGGCTTTCGCTCGGTGGTCTCATCCTTGAGATGGGCATAGTTCCAGGAGTTAGTTCCATCGTTTCTCATTCTAACGTTTCTAGCCGTAGCTGATCTTTATTAAATCAATTTTTGATGTTTTCTTTAGTGCAAAAAAGAGTTTCGTCTTCGGTAAGCTACTTCATTACGTGTTATCCTTGATCAACCTGTACAAGCACCCATCGAACCGACTTAATTTCGGAAACAGGCAACCAAACCGATACGTTCAGCTAGGAAAGTCATCAAACATTATCGACCCAAACAGGCCTGAGGTTGAAGGTGATTTTACCCGAGGGCAAGTCTTCTCTACTTTCTTATCATCTGCCCTCTGATTCTTCATGTGGCTGATCTTGAGGCCCTTTTTTTTATCATCTCCAGTGCCGCTGGATTAACCAACCTTGTCCGAATGACCGTATGTATCACTCAGTCCTTTGTTATATACTCAAATGCTGAAACACTCTGTACTTGGTTTTCCTTTCAAGATCCATTCAACCGTCACTCGCGAGCTTACAACTGCCATGACGGCTCTCGTCATTCGTGCGCTCCGTATCAAGGATTCACAACCCATGGAAACCCTTGATCTTGGCAGTTCTGCTGTTTCCTCAACAAACTCCAGGGCCATATCTGATTTTTCCACTCAAGACGGCACCTCCGATGCTCGAGCCGAGCCGGACAAAGTCACTACAGCTGTTCTCGTCTATACAAAGGAAGGAGAAAGCTTGAGGGCATACACTATGAAAGGTGAATCGTCCAACGAACCTCTACCTATCGTTCCGTCTGTTGGTTCCTCTTCTTCCGAACAACGACCCCCACAATCTATGCTAGGTAGCATTCTAGCCTCGTTCCTTGGCAAGCACGAAGAGTCTAGTCAGCACACCGTCTTGCGTCGCTCATGTGATCCTGTCGGGACCATTGGGGATGCTCGACCCAAGCCAGAACCTGTGAGTCTACCTCGTCGCTTTCCCATCACATGTTTCAGTTTGACTGACTTGGCCGTCCATATCTTTCTAGATCTCACGAGAGCCTACCAGACCTGTCGTGCTCAGAAACCGCTCTGAAAGCGTCGATCTCACCTCAGAGCTTCCTGTCCTCGAAGATATATTTAGTAACTCTTCCTTTGAGTATAACCTGAGATACAGCCCCGACTCCCATACTCCTCATCCCTGCCAGCCTCTCCAACTCGGTCTCGGGTTTCTATATCATAATGTGAACTCTCAGCTTCCCCCGCTTACTGCATCATCCTCTGCATCAACTACTTCATCCCTGACCGATTCTGATCATGGAGAACTTGACGGACTTGCTCACACCAAGACTGACTCTGTACAGGCCAGAAGTTTGCCAATCTACTCTTCTCGGTCTCTATCATCAAAGAGCCGTATGAAAGATCTGGACTTTCACCCTAGTCAAGGCGCTCAACGAGATTCATATCTGGCACAGCAGTATCCCTTACCTCTTCCTCCCTACCCGAAGAGCGGTCTCACCTTGCCGGATGTCGTTGGATTCTCTTCAGCCATTCAATCTACACTTCCTCGGTCAGCACTTGATCAATATGTTCAAGAACGCACGGTATTGCCACCAACGTCTCTGCCTTATGTGTTTACCCACAAACAGACATCAGGCTGGTAGATGATATACAGTATAGGAGCAAGGAAGAGCTCCTCTTGTTATCGAGCAACCTCCGAGGACATTGATGGATATCATGGGAGGAGCGCTGCGTGCTCTAAATCCCATCGATATTTTCTTTGTATATAGATTACGTTGGCCCCTCCTTGGTGTCATGTGTTTGGCCACTTAATAAACACAGGACAGATTACATAGAAAGCTTTCCTGGTTTGAAAGCTGAATTTTATCTTTGTTGTAGAAATCTCTCGTTGATAGTTTACCTTCATTATGTACCTTTTTTCTTCTCCCTTCCTTTATCATTTACAATTCTTTCATCTTGTTTAAGTATTTCTGGTTCATTATCGTTCAAAGTTATTCATCCTCTTTTTGACATTTATATGTTTGTCTCCCGATGATCTCACCCGAATTTTCTCTTTTGATGCTTATCCTCATCATCGTCGGTGAAATTCGCATATCTTTATTGAGAGGCGCCATGACCACATGTTTATAATCTGATAAGCAGGAGAAACTGTAAACAAAAGAGATGTTAATTGCGAGTTTAGTTATCTCAGCGCGGGGAGAAGGAAGAAGAAAACCTAAGAAACTGTATATAGAAATGGCGTACAAATTCAACGCTCGATGCAAGACCGAGGGAAACAGAGAAAGAAGGATGGAGAGAAGATTGAAGAAGAAACATAACCTCGCGTGGTAGAGAGAAAGAGGTGGATTGGATATAGTCTAAGATCAAACGATGCAAAATACGAAAAGAACAAGCTGACAAGAGATTCAGAAAATCTTTAAGGGTTGGCAGTGATCTTTCCACCTTGAGCAGCATATTGAGCGGAAGTCAAAGTTTTCTGTCGTTCCAACGGTTCATAGCAAACATTGATTTTCTCTTCCATCAGGCAAAAGATTCAGATAACAAAACTAAGACAAATGAAGAACTGACTTGGGAAAAAGCATGGAGCTGAGCTATCTCTTCTGCTAATATTGAGTTTACTGAAACCGACCAAAAGAAACAACCCCAGACAAATCCACCTTACGTCAATCCACGCATTCGATTGAAATGATTACAAAGAAACCGTCCAAACAAAGGATGAGAACAAGTGGAAAAAGATCAACTGACCAAGTCGATTTCGTTTGAGCGTATTGAGTCCTTCAAAATCATCGGCGACAACAACAATAGAGTAGCTCATACCACATCCGGACGAGGAATCGATAATGTCCTGTCAATTGATATGTGTCCAGAATATTAAATGAAGCGAAAGGTATAGAAAGCGGGAAACGTCAAGTCAGTAATAGTCACGACTTTTATATCACCCTGATTCAAAAAGACTAACAGCATGCTTGAACGCAACAAGTCCAGACTCGAGCTTTGAGCGAAGCGCCTCTGGGAGAACAGCAGTCATGATGATGGTTTGGAGTGAATTCGTAGAGGATTATTGGAGTTCTAACGAAATTATTCACTGAAGGAAACGATTGCGTCAAGAGAGGAAAAGAAACCTGTCACGTGAATTTTACACGTGACTGAACGCGGTTATACGACGCGTCTCCTTCAACGGACCTCTCATTTAGAATGAACACCTTGTGAAGCAACACGCTTACACACTTACACTTGACCACACACGAACATACGTATAAACAGTCATCGAGCGATCACCTGTTCACTTGGAAATAGTCTAGGTTGAGCATGGTCTCTCTACCGCCCGATGGGGCAAGCAAAGGGCCTGCGTCGAAAGCGCTCTCTTTGGACAAAGAGGACCCTCTTGATTTGCTGTCACCCGTTAAATCGCCCATTTTATCAGATCAGCAGATCCTCAGCTACAACCAAACACCTTTTCGTTCACCTACCCAAGGAGAATCACCACTCAAACGACGGAGGGTTACTCCTTCTCTTGCAGATTGGACATCGGACCTTGCTACCGTTACGCGTTCAGACCAGGCCGAAAACAGGCTTGCTGTCTCACTTTCGTCATCGCTGTCTCCTTCCGCTCTACCCTCTCCTATCTCTAGAAATCCAAAAGATAGTACATCAACAAACAGTTCATCCATATGTCTGGAAACAACTAACAAGTTGCCAGATTCGGCCATTGGTGATTTAGATCTGTCTCCGGTTCCTACATCAGATCAGGAGGAAGAGCAGGAGAATATATTGGTGAAGTCTACATGGAGAAGTGCATACTGGAGAGACGCTGCGAACCGAAGAAGTGATGCTGTACAGAACAAAACTCATCAAGCAGAAGGTTCTGAACAGCTTGCAACCACAAATTCTAAGGTTCGGATCTTTTTAGTTTGTTATCGTTTACTGTTTGATGTTCTTTTTCTGGATAGTTCTGATTATGGATTTTTATTGGCGCTTGTGTTTGGAAACGATTGCACGATGTAGCTTTCACCATCAAAGAATCAAAGCCTTCCTCTAAACCAACAAATCGATGCACCTTCATCTCTTAATCTGCTCTCAACATCTCTATCTCCTTCCGGCCATCCTCTATCGTCAGTACCTGAGCCGGAACGATCTGAGCAGGAGGCTTCTGGACCGATATCCTCCAAGATACTGTCTTTATCTTCTCTCACCTCACCCGGCTTGACTCTCTCAAGCGCTCCTGTGACTTCTCCAGGATTGCCTCTTACATCCAACTTGTTTCTTCCGGACGTAGCTTCGGTTCCGATCAACGGATCTCTTTCAATCCCCAGACATTCACCGACAATGAGAAAACCAACATCATTACCGCCTTCACAGTCAATGTTTCCCAAACATATGTTGGCGGCATCTGAGCCTGATAAATTAAGCGCGCGGCCAAGATTGTCCGAAAATACGAACAGCGTGAGCTTTCCATACAGTATTCAGCTTCTCATATACTTCACTTCTGACATTGTCTTTTTTTGTGTTCTGTCCTCATTAGGCCATCCCTCTTATCCCGACGAATAACCATACAATGCCACACGAGGATTTAGAATTATCATCTTCCAGAGCCACAACAACCGATCCATTATGGCCGCCATCAATAATTGCGGAGCCCACCGAATTCACTCTAACGAAAGACCCACCTACTGAACACCCTCCACCGATACCCCTCATAATAACACATACCCCAATGCCATCTCGTATTCCC
Source organism: Phaffia tasmanica (assembly GCA_014825565.1). Classification (NCBI taxonomy): domain Eukaryota; kingdom Fungi; phylum Basidiomycota; class Tremellomycetes; order Cystofilobasidiales; family Mrakiaceae; genus Phaffia; species Phaffia tasmanica. Next base: position 42,443 of record MVAI01000105.1, on the reverse strand, counting down.
AACCCCGAGTCAATGGCGTCAGACCTCAACGAAGAAATAAATGGATTATCCTCATTCGACAACGTGACAGATCGCCTTCTGTTATCCAAATCATCTCCATCATCCAATGCACCACATACAACTGATCTTGATCCATTAAACCCAAACTCTAGTCTACACCTGATACCGTCCCCAGCTTCCGTCATGATATCTGCCCCTGCTGATCCGTCTCCTCCTGCTGAACCATCTTCTAACCGTCCACTCCAAGCGATGACTGATGAAGAAGTCGCCGCTATCCTCGCAAATACTCTTAACGAACCGCCAGGAAAGCGAAACCTTCGTCAAAGAACCAGTCTTCAGCTTCAGCCATACACTCGCGAGAGACTGGCTTACAAGCAGCGCCTGGCAATGCGCGGTTTCAAGGATGCACTGCTCAGAAAAGACGATGAAACCGAGCAGCTTCGAAAAGACAAACTTGCGAGAAGGAGCAAAGACAAAGATGCCAATGGGGAGGATCCTTTGGGAGGATGGCTTGAAGAAGATGGAGACGAATTACTGGATATGTTGGAGGTAGGAGAAGAGACATGGACGCCAGGCGCTAAGAATGCTGGTAAAGAGAAAGAGACGACAGTAGAAACAGAAGATACGGAGCGAGAACAGGAAAATGAAGAGCGTATAGGAGTTGATGGCAGTGAAACAGTCAAAGGGAAAGAGAAAGCCGTTTTCGTGAGTTTTTCTCGTTGTTAGCCGATTCGATTAAAAATCAGGGGAAAGACAATAGCTGAGGCCTGTCTTCTGACGGTTTTCAGATCGACGAAACAAGAAAATCAAAACGGACTTATACTCGTCGCAAGGTACGACAGAAGACCATTGCCCCTCAGCCTCCTCCTTCAGATCGAGTTACTCCAGGCCGGAATCCCAATCTCCGTGCTGTTCACGCTTCAAAGATTTTATCGAATGCTGAAGAAAGTCAAAAATTTGACTTCACGGCCTTCGGGATTGATGCTTCTCATGCGCAAGGAGGCAGTCTAGCTTCCCCTTCTTTAACAGCACCGCGTAGATCTGTACGCTCTACCAATATACAAAGTCGGCAAGCTACGATAGAATCTGATGCAGATTCGAATTTGACTTCTAATTCGGATTCGGATCCGCACTCGGATCAAAATAAAACACAATCCTCGTCTTCCTCTTCATCCTCTTCATCATCTCAAGAAGATGCCACCATGATCCTTGAACGCAAGAAACAAAAGATTCTTAACAGAATGATGCCTGCAGTGCTTGCCAAAAAACATCTTCAAGATTTGGCAAAGGGCAAAGCGGAGCGGAAGGCACTTAAGCGAGCGGCCCGGCATGTGGTGAAGGTACCAGAAGGCCCTCTTCGAGCTGGTCAATCCGTCGTCCGTCGAACTTTTGGAGCATCCAAACGCCCTTTCGTGATCGAGGGAGACTCAGATTCATCAGCTGAGGAGGAACAAGCTCCAATAGTTATCGAACAGGGTCGACATCGACAGCTAGATGTGTTACTCAATCGAGACGTCGTAGATCCAGCTATGGTCGATGCTATCTATGGAACGAGTAGTGACCTACTTCCAGAGACGGATGAAGAAGAGTCGAATTGTGATGAGGGTGAAGACAGGGTAGGATATCTCTCAGACGAGGCGGTTGTGTTTGCTTCGAACGATATCAGACGATGGATCGGTATGCCAAGCGAACGAGCAGAGAGTGTGGTTGATCAACAGCTAAGTCGAACTGCTATACGCTCAAGGAATGGCACTAGTGGAGCGCCAGCTCTGGGCGCTCAACGTCGTTTATCAAGATCTGATCATCCTAATGTCAAACGGGCGGATCCGCCTCGAGCCGCACTCAACAAAGTCAAGACTAAGAAGAAAACACTCCGACCGGCAGCTCGTCGTAAGACTCGGCCTGCTCAAATCTTCTTAGACGACGATAGTATTTTTGGTGATTTTCAGCCCCCTCCCAGACCACTCGGACCTACGGAAGAGCCTCTCTTGCCCAGAAAGAATCGACGAGTAGGCACCCGAGCCGTGTCTACCGCACATGTTCGTGGCCCTCCCCAACTTCAAAGACCCAATCCGCCTATGGTGATACGGACCCTATCTCCGAAATCAAAGGGGCGCGGAAACGATTCTTCCGCTTATCCTTCTACTCCTCATCGAGTTTTTGCCCGCCATTCTTCTGCAAGCTCGGTATCATCTGAGTATCCATCAGTAGATCGCGGCGATACACAGTCTTCACCAGGGGCCGCTTCACCAGGTCCTCGAATCTTATGGGATACTTATGCTGGATTTTCCATGGATTTCGGCATAACACGACTTCCAGCTGGACTGAATTTTCCTTCCATCTCCTATACTCATCAGGGTCATCTCTCTGAACTTCTTGACCTCTGTCAAAATTTCTATCTTCCTCAGGAGGGTCAATCTTCGATATCAATACCCGTTCCTCCTCTATGCTCCGCTTTTGACTTGGAACTTACAGCCGATATGTCTCTCTCTTTGTTCTCTGAGGTATTTGGACTCATTATCAATCGCTTGTATGAAGCGGTCGATCCGGACTCTCAATCGGCCAACTACGGTGATGTTGATGCGCAGACAAAAGTACAGTTTACATGTGAACGAGCCATGCGCTTCACCTGCTTATTCGTGACGTATCGTCGGCTGGATCATGAATTTGTGGATACATTCTTTCCTGCTATCATGGATGGAATGGAGTCTCTTCTAGAACGAATGGAACCGATATCGACACCCACTTCGCTAAAGCATATCCGAAACGAACTCTTCTTCCGATTGCATTGGTTCCTTTTAGAGCTGGCTACCCGATTCGCGCTCTCTTCTTCCATAGTGTTGGAGCAAATTCGGGATTCTCAGCAAGGTCTCTGTTCGATCCTTGTCCGTCGTTTGTTGGAATATGACTTTAGTCGAACCATCAAATCAGTTAAGGCTGCGTCTCTTTCACCACAAGCAGACACAAATGGAAGTCGAGCCGATGTTGAAGATATTACTATTGAGATATGGGTCTCACTCATTCACCTTTGTCCTTTTATGGATCTCGATTTACCCCAAGGTCCTTCTTTCTGGATCGCCGTCAAGGCTGGCTTACAAGGTACTGGGATAATGACTTCTGGCTTGCTAGCCGCTGAGAAGATTTGGTATATCATTCAAGGAGTTTGTTGTATCTCTCAGTTCAACCGGCGAGGCATCACCGAAGATACTCCTTCTGTTGTTCCTTATTGGCCACTCGTGTCCGAGGCCATTCTGTCTGTCAAGCTGGAAGCTGACCCCACATATGAAATAGAGGTCTCCTCTTCTACTCTGAAGAAGCGAGATAAATATGTTTGGACTGTTCTTGGTCGTTGTTACCTTCTCGGCGCTCGTTGGGGATGGTCGTTAAATGCAAAAGATCCGATTCTAGGGCAACTTGGTCAAAAGGTCTTCAAAACACGAAAATTCCTCAATCTGTTCTCCGATCCTATTGTATCGGATTTCCCACTCTTCATCCGAGAATCCAATCGTTCTTTTATTTCCGAAGTAGATTCTAGTGTAGACTCCGCCTTCCATGTGTTCATCAAGATCATCGCATTGGCGGTCCGTGATACTCAAAAATCTATCTCACAGGGCGAGCTCACCACGAAACAGGCAGAAAGAGAAATTTCTAGACTTCTTGCAATTTCAGCACCCATGGGCAAAGTTTCGTTCACTCGATCATGTCCTCCAAGTATGCGCGAGCTTTCAACACTCATTAACCGCTACAGTTTCTCAATTGTTTCTGTGCTTCTCGATCCTGCTGAAACCACCGCTATTCATTCTCTACGACAAATGCGCAACTACCTCACGTTCGAAGTGGCCGACTTCAAGTCTCGTAAAATCTGCATCCGGGCCATGATGTACATGGCAGTGCTTCACCGCCATTTAAATCTCTCGTTGCAGAGTGTTGCAGAGTGGCTGGGAGATTTAGCCGATGTTCTTCTTCAAGAGCTGTCGATTATAGATCGGCCCCTGGGGAATGTCCGGTCAGATAGCCCTTCCGCTCCGAAACACGAGCTCATCTTTTGTCTTTCATTAATTTTAGGATCTATTCGACACATCATATCTTCACCAATTAACAACCAAAATGAGACAGATCACTCCCAGACTCCCTACCCTGATCCCGTGTTGCTCCACAAGTGTGAGTATAACACCCAAGTTGTTGAAATGATTTATGTTGGAAGTTATACTGATGCATCATCTCCTAAATCTATCAGCTTGGACAGAGGGTATATTGGCCTCTCCTCTAGCACTGGAACCCATGACTGGTCTGGAAGTCCTTCGTTGTGTCCAGGCTTTTCTCGATGCCCGTCGTTCTGCGCTCTCTTCTCTTCACTCAGCTCCGCAGAATCCTGCAGGAGAATCTCAAGATGAGTTTGGAGCTGAGTTTGCAGATATCGATATGAACGATCCGAACTTGCTTCTTTTGCTCGATGGTCCTTCTGTCAATGTCACCAACAAACCCTCAGAAGCCAATGTTGCATTTGGCGAAAGAAGTATGGATAGAATGTTTGCGTCAGCAGTAAATCAAACAGTCTCTCCTGCCATCTATAAGCTTCTTTCCAACATGGTTGTCGACGACCAGGCTTGGGTTCAACTCGTTGGAGAAAGAGGATCGGAGGTATCAAGGGAGGAAGATTCAAGAGCAAGGGATAGCTATGTAGCCCAGTTGGTAGATTGTTGGTCTGGTTGTGCCAGCGTGCTCGTTCAACATGGGATGAAGGTCAGTCTTCTACTGAGCTTGGTTCAAATAAATATAAGTATCCGTGGTTCATTTCTTTTCTTGTTTCACACAGGATTGGTCTAGTTACGTAGAGTTGGGGACAGAATCTTGGAAACGATTTAGTGAGACATCCACAAAACGGCAGATTGGTCTTCGATTCATGTGGAATCTAGCTCAAATGGATCCTTCTTCATACGGAGTAAGTATAGCAGTGATGTTCTGCACTAAGGAAAGATATTGATATCTTCATGTTTCCATCTGATAGCCTCTCAAGGAACACTTTTTCTCGGTTTGGTTCCAGTCAATCGTAGCGCCCTCTGCATCGTTCACTGTCGAACCTCATTACACATCCCTTCTTCTTCAGATGGATCAAATAGATGATCCAATTTTCTTTCAGCTTCCCGTTGAGCGCAATGAATATGGAGTTTTCGACTTTGATTCAAAGAAACTTCAAGTTCAACGATTAGGCATGTTGAATGGTCCGTCGTCTATCATCTTTCTATCTGGAAATCTGGATATGATTCATTTATCCTCTTTTCAAAAAAAATTAGAGGTATTCGGGAATTTATATGTCGAGTTATCCCGAAACGCTTTTGGAAATACTTCCCTCCTCCAGAGGAAAACATATCTTATGTCTTGTATCAGAGACATGCTTCTCTCAATGGCCGATCATGCGACTGTACGTCCCTGTTCAATGCTGCAACCTGCGTTGATTCCTATGATTTGTCGCTTATGTTGACACACACTCGTCTCTCTTATGCAATTCATCCATTTAGAAAATGCAAGGCACAGCGGCTGGAAACAATTATAACATATTCTGTTGGGATGTTATCGCTCGACTAAAGAACAAGGCTGGATTGGTCATCAACGAACGAACTATGCGAGAGCTAACGTTTTTCCAAACGTTGAGCGTTGTCTCATAGTTCAGCACATCTCAATGCCATTTCTTAGAATTCCTCTCCTTTTTTTTTCTTTTTTTTTTTGTTTTCTTTGTGAGTTAATCTCACTTTTCACTCGAACAAATCGGGTTCACAATCATCATTTCCCCTTGTATTTCGACTGCAATGCTTTCAATCTCTCATCTAGCTTTACACATCAACTTTATCAACATCCTCTTGTAGCAACAGTAGCATGCATTCATTCAAATCCCTATAGACTTGCAAACTATACCTATACATTTATGTCATCTATATGTTCGGTTCACTGTACATGCCCCATCAGTTTTGCAATAACTGAGATATCAAACTCAGAATGACTTGAAAGTTTACAATTACCAAGTCACATAAAAAAGGCTGATGGGCCTACATAATACAGAGGGGTATAAGGGAGAAACATCCCAATAAAACAGAACATAGACTTCCTCAGCGGCATTGTCTACTTGATGATGACGTTTTTTCCACGAATCTCCAAATATTGCTGATCCGCTCCTCTCGGCTACGTGTAAAGCCGGCAGAAATCAATCAATTGAGCCATAGTGAGCTAAATGAAGAAGCATACAAGAGAACGCACAAGGGTCTTGATAATCTCATATACTTCCTTAGAATGATATTGAAGCGCTGTCTTCGGATCCGTGTAGGGTGCTTCGAGCCCAGTAATATCACAGTACTTTTTGGGCGGCAGTAGCGATGGCGGAGGATGCAATGTTGTATCTACAAAAGGTATTTCACAAAGCACCAAGCCACTTTAGTATGTGTTCATGTTTCTGTTCGCTCTCATTCACTTGAAAACTTTAAGACCAATGACTAAAGGTACTTACAGCCCAAGACTTCTCCCTTCTCACCAGATGGCAGGATGTGACGCGGCATTCTCTCTCTCTCAGCTACCATCATCTGCTTCAAGTTCCTCGCCCGAGGCTTCGCGTCCTTTTTCTTCTGCCAGTCTGGGTTTTTGAACGGTCTGGGAGTACAAAAGAAAGACAATGAGTCTACGATTGACTGAATTTATCGTGATACAAATTCTATCCAGTCAGCATGAAGTAAGAATGCGAAATGAAGTCTGACAATGGAAACTCACAGCTATAGTCGGTTGAGTTGGATCGGCTGGTGCTAATGAAGATCGTGGCGTATTTGAGCCAGTTTTGGATATTCTTCCTTTTCCTTTCGGAGCCCTATTGAAAGAACAGATTGTTGGTTAGAGTATGCTATGACATGGCAGAAGTCTCGAGACTCACATGACTGCTGCTCGAGATGGATGTCGAATGCTGAAGATATCCTGACGAAGAAAGACGGTCAACACCTTCTAATTTTCCACTAGCTATGACTAACCCAACGGCAAGCACAATGAAGAATACTCGTTTGGTCGACAATAACATCCGAAATCAACGACTGACCGACTGACCAACTGACTAGCTGACTCGCTTACCAGTCGATCGTTAAGCTGATCTGCAAATGAATTTGTGTATAACAACTCGTTGTTTCCGCTGATGACATTGTGTTTATCTTGTAATCTACCCGCTTTGTTCCTTGTGATATTTAATCGAGCTTCCCGTTTGCAAAACCCTCCTATAAAGCAGCTGCAAGTGTGTGATACCTTGACCTTTTCACGCTTCCTTCTTTCGTTCTTTTCTCCTCCTTCCTTTTTGTTTCCATTCTCAATCCTTTTCAGTCTGCTTTATAGAGTGCCCGGTGCATCTCAAATTTCGTTGAGTAAGTGTATATGGTCTTTCGGCTCATGGTTCAATTTCAGCACATTGCTAATCTAACCAGTTCTTATCAGTCGAAATATATCTTCATTCCTCTCTCTTTCTTCATCATGGCTCCCACTTCGCGCCCTACCAATACAGTTCACCTCCTAGCGTCGACTGGTTTCGCGCCGTCTGGTCTCGAAAATAAGTCGATGATGATTCCCAATTTTTTCTATTCTGATGTACATGTTCGTTCGACTCTGTTCCAAGAGACGGAGCAGGCCGTTCCTACCAGAAAGAATATCCCTCAAATGACATTTGCTATGTCTAATCTTGCCGCCCCACCCCTGCTTCCCACGGTCACGTCCTCAACTCAAGCTCAGCCAACGCAACTGTCTGCTATCTCGCCATCCCCCAGTACGATGTTGACATCAACCATGGCGACGACAACGGCCTTCGCATCCGGTCTGGATATTACAAGTCTCTCTGTATCGAGTGTTTCTTCAATGATAACGCCGTCCTCCACCTCCGACTATGATCTCTTCCGCTTCGCCTCCACGGCTACTACCAGCCATTCTTCTCGAGCTTCGTCTTCTCCGTCGGACATGTCCCGCGCCGCGACTCCACCAAACCATCCCGATACTCCTGCAATACTACTTGGATGTCTCTTGGTATTCGTTATAATAACTCTCATCGGAAATTTACTTTCATGGTGCTGGATTTACAGAAATCGTCAAAGACAGTATCAGCAGGAGTATCCTTGGATCCACGACGAGGAGCGAAATGGGTTCGACTCACGCTCGATGAGCCACGTATTACAAAAGTCGACTGCTGGGCAGTGGAACGGGGCTAACGATGGAGATATGACTGAAGTCTCGCTCGCTTCTCCTGTTTTGAACAGGAGGTACCCTGGCTATCGGTCTCCCATCCTTCCAACATTTGCTAATACGCTACCCAATTCTATCTTATTAGCCACTCCCCATCCTTCTTCCCTTCTTTTTCAGGCGGCGCCGACAATATCGACAGCAACAACAGCTAAAGCAGAGAGATCATATACTCCGTCAACTCCATCGATTCAAGATCATTCTGCTCCCTCTAATGGCAGAAAATTAGTTGTCGTCAACTCTGCACCGGAAGATAACTCGTCATCAGATTCAGAAAGTTTGATAGGACCTCGCAAAACGGATGGGGAGATCCCACACTCAAGACGTTGGAAGCTTTAAACGCCACGTCCATCGCCCTTTCTCTCCCATTTCGTTTGCTTTCGTTTGCATCTATTTGTTTCATTTTAGCAAACGTCTTGGTCCACCTAATCTGCCGAGATCCCTGCGCTCTTCATTACCACAAACATGTGATATCACAATTTAATTTCTGTCGAGCTGAACGAATAGTTCGTTGGTCGAGTATGTTAATCATACAACATCATATCAGTCAACAGCGCGATCTAAGGGTTATCAAATAAAAGATTAACACAACGTGTCAAGAAACCTAGCCCAGATCAAATTGCGCTAGTTAAATTCGAGGAAGATAGAGAGAAAGTTCCTATGTATGAAGAATTGTGAATGGTTGATTGTTGAAAAGCAAACGAGTCAAGTGACATAAGTTCAATCAAATCAAGCCATAGAGCACGAATCATCTTGCTCTTCCTCTGAATAACCCTCCTCTTCCTCTAAACGCACCCCTAGGACTCTCCAGAACATCCCTCCCTTCCAATCTCGTCGGAGGTGGCAACCTATTATCAATTCTTTCTCTTTCTTCTCCAGCAGGCACCATCATCCTTGGCGCCCTAGGTGCCATTCCCGATGTTGGCATATTACTAATTCCTCTACCTCCCATTCCGCCACCTCTAAATGGACCGCTCATCCCTCTAGGTCCTCGAGGGGGAGTCCAAGTTGTTCTAGGCCCAGAAGGTACGCCGGCGAGAGCCCCTCGACCTCTGAAAGCACCAGGTCCAAACGGGCGAACGTGTGGAGAATGGAAAGGCGGTCGAATCTGAGGAGCAGTCGACGAAACTGGCGAATCTTTCAAAGGTACTGATGATCGTTGTTCGCGGAGGATATCCCGCTCGGATTCACGTTCACGATCTCGGTCCCGTTCGCGTTCGCGTTCGCGTTCCCGCTCTTCCACTTCTCGATCTCGTTCGATATTATGCAGTGATTCTTCTCTATCTATCACACCGAATCGGGATCGAGTAGGAGAATGAGTAGGTCGAACAGCTATTGGCTTTGCTGGTAAGCTTGGAGGAAGAGGTGGAAGTGATTTGTGCGGCCCAGTAGGTATACTGCTCTCTAGTCTTCGAACAGGCAGCACGCCTGTGACGCGGGATGAGACAGAGGCTGGGCCTTTTGGTGGATCATTAGATTTAACACTGCTCGACAACTGCCGATGAGGCAAAGGAGGGGTCGTGCTGGGTGATGTTGCATCTATAGGAGATGGCGATCTAGCGGAGGGGTCCGACATTTGGATCGTTGACGACCGACGCGTCTGGAGTGTTCTGGGAGATGACGATAAAAACATGAATGGTGGAGGAGTAATTGATCGGGTTTCGGCAAAGTCAGTATCCACCGATTCTTGGTTACGATGACGCCAAGCATCCGGTAAAGTAAAAGGGATATCCGTCTTCTGAGACGCCGGAGGATCGGGGTAGACGGTTGAGGGAGTTTCGATTGGTTGGTTCTGTGCCTTGGTCTCAGTAGACGATGTGGCCAAAAATGGAGACGGAGGAGACGCTTTCGCCGATGCAACAGTCGTCGAAGACAAGTTTGACTGTTGAACTCTGGACTGTCGAGGGGTGAACCCAGGAATAGGTTCGTCTTCCGACAAGGGGGTAGGTGGTCGACTAGCATCCTTAACAGCCCCAACACGAGCGTTAGTAGCGACAGCGATCTCATCGTTTGGTGAACTAGGAGGATAGATGAGGTCGTCTGGAGTATCATTAAATGACCTTGAGACAGGTATTTGCAAAACAGAAGTTGAATCACCCGTTTTCTTTGGGCTAGAAAAAGGCGGGTGTTCAGATCTGATAAATAAAAGGTCAAAGGTATCAATTAGGATTTGACATCAAGTTGAATTCAACAATAAGCTGCTCGAAAGAGGAAAAACACTCACTGATATAGGCTATGGTTGCTTTCATCAACATCCATCATCTTTTCTACTGCGGGCAAAGGAGCAGCGGCTTTCTTTCTCTTGCTCCAATCCTTTAGACTCATTCGTTTGACCGGAGGTGGCGTAGGTGGTTTTGGTGGTGGCGGAGTCGGCTCTTTTGGAGGAGGTGAAGGGGAAGGTGGCGCTAAAAAAGGAGTAGACTCTTCTGTAGACGATGGTCCCGATTGATCCGTGAGTAATCGAGGACCAGTCGGGATGGTTTTTTGAACAGATTTCTTGACATCATCACTGAGGGAAAGTGACATCCAAGGATCAAGATGAGCGGGTGGAGGTGATGGAGGAAAAGGCATATCAGTTGTCGTCGTCGTCGTCGGCTGTAAGGTTGCAGAAGATGGTGGCAAATGAGGCGACATCGGGTCGTCTTCACCCCTCTCTTTCTTGCTTAGAGCAGCAACAGCATCAACACTACCCTGCTCGTTGCTCGCTTTCTCCTCAACAAACGTCTTGATAGCACCAGGGGGGGAACTAGGTGGGGACTCCGATTCAACACGCGTGGGAAATCGTTTACGGCCAACGGGGGCCGACTTCAAAGGTGTCATCGGCGGCAGAGAAGCTGAGTGTGACGACGTAGGAGACGATGGTGGACCAGGAGAAGAGAGCTCATCTGATGAGTATATTACCGCCTTAGGCGTATTAACTAGACCTGATCGGGGATTTCCTCCTTGTGTCTCTTCCTCTGCCTCCTCATCTTCGTTCATGTCATCTTCTTCTGAGTCGGACTCGGCAATTGAGGAAGGAGATGAAAACGTTTCCGCATCGTCCGAGGCGGAATCTGAATCGTAGTTTGACAGAGGCTCGGTCAAAGTTGAGGCATCTGAAAAATTGCCAGGATCTTCATCGGCGGTTGGTTCGATATCTGATGCAAGTTCTCTAGATTCGACAGCCATAGGAGACGAGGCAGGTATAGAGCGATAATCTTTTGACGGGGAGCTAGGTTGTTGAGAAGTCTTTAAGGGTGAGTTTTTCGACTGAGTAACATCGGAACAATTTATTGATGGTGATGGTGATCGGTCCACCGGCGAAGATCCGATATTTTTGGAAACAAATTTCGATGAAGCAGATGCCGTCGATGGAGGGGAACCAAAACGAGATTCGGGAGCTGGTCTCTGATCAATGGATTGGTCCACATCCATCATGTTTTCCTCCTCTTGGAAACTTTTTACAGAAATCTTCGAACCAGGCTTGACCGGGCTTGAGTCACACTTCAGAAGTGGCAACGTTTGTTCTGACTGCACTTCAGCAGCTATCTCCTTCTCGACCTCAGTCCCATTATGAACATCCGTCTCTTTGGTTTCCTGCTCATCGTCAGATTTCATATCATCTGCTACCTCTCCAGGAACTTGATCTGGTTGATTAGGCGATCCAACAATTCCCACACCTTCTATATCCTCTGGCGTTCGAGTCCGAACCAGAGTATGAGCATCAATCAGCCTTTTCCTCTCTGTCCATCTCTCCATCTCTCGGTTTCTCCATCCTCTCACTGGACCAATCAACGGTCCTAAATCCGGTCTTTTCGGTCTTCTTCCACCTCTTCCTTGTCCAACCGTTTTCTCGACTAGACCCCAGAATGGTTTTCCTTCCACCAATCTCGCCATCTGAGATAATACACAATCCTTCTTCTTGAGACACGCGCAAGTGGCAAACGTACCCGTCAAATGGATCAAAACGGTGGACAGTTTAGGAACAAGTTCTGCAAGGGAAGGAACGTCATCAACAGGATAGTGTGAATTTTGTCGAGTTCCGGATGTTGGTGCCGGCATCTGAAGATTAGGCGCGGCTATAGGAGTGGAAGTTACGGAAGAAGGATTGAACAAAGAATGGTGAAAGGGACCGGAAAATTTCGAGTCGAGAAGTTTTTGGAGGGCATGGACGACATGATCATCATCCCATTCCCATGGTAGAGTAATTTCTTCTCGCTTTGATATGTCCTTCGTTGCAAAAACGCCAAACAAAAGCTCGCCGGTTGAACCAGAAGGAGTGGACCTTGAGTTGCTGTCTGAAGGTGACAAGTCGGCAGGTGGGAAGGGCGTATCCTGGGTACTTAAGCTAGGATCTCGGAAAAAAAGCATCGGTCGGAGCACACAGTTGGGATGGCAGCTACTTCTTATGAACCGAAGTTGATTTCCGAACCCTCTAGAATCCAGCACGAGGTCAATGCCTGGTCCAAGCGTCCTAACCCCAGGTTTTGGGCAGCCCAGAAACCAATATTGATTTATGGGATCCTGTCTGTACTTGAATCCTTGGACAAGCTCACCGTTAAGCTCGCCGACAAGGGTGCCTTGAGGGACGGCGCCTTCGGCAAAGACGGCGTAGGCGTTTGGCCGGGTGTAGACCGGGCGAAGGAGTGATGTCGTAATGGACGGATGGGAGAGCGTGAATGACTGTTGAGGAGGGTTAGATGGAGCGTTTGCAGGAAGCGGTTTGATTTGAAGTTTGGACGAGACTGAGGCGAGGGTGGGCGCAGCAAGAAGGACTGGAGGTAAAAAATCGCCCAGAGTCGAAAACGAAGGTTCGTATTCTGGAGGTACCTTGATCGGCACGGGAATCGGGCTCTTGGTCTTTTGATCAATTGTAGATGGTGTAGGTGCGGCAGGACTAGATCTATCCTTCATATCTTCGTCCTCTTCGTGTGATTTGATCTGGTCTCGAGTCGGAGACTCTTCCTCTTTAGATGAGTCGACCTCAGGTTCTATCTTCGTCATGGATGACAATGACGAAGAACCAACCAACCCACCGAGTCTTTGGTCCCAAACAGTCTGAAGGCTTTGAAGTTTTTGCCTCACAACTGGATCTCGAACGACATTTTCACGGACAGGAAAGTATTCCATCGTCCAGGGCTCAAATTTTTCATCTTCATCCTGAGTTACGATGGCAGAATTCGTTGATCCGGGATGGGGTGAAGGTGGGTTGGTAGTTACAAGCGACGGCTGCTGGATGGAGGAAAGAGAAAAATGAAGATTTGAGGAAGTTTGGTTTGTGGAGGAAGTTTGGGAGAAAGTCGGTATCTGAGATTCAGGAAGCGTTCTTGTCGATAAGATTGGCTGACCGTCAATGGCCGAGGCAGGGTTAGGAAGCGAACATGTATCAATTGAGAGGGGTTGGGAGTCCTTGGAAGGTGGATGAAGAACCTCCCGGATGAGATGATTTGACTTTTTGTTTTTGCTATGTGAACCATGGCTTGAACCTTTCTCGCCCACTGTTGATGTTGATCCGATCGGCCCCGAATTCTTTCGCTGGTGTGTGTTTGCCCTGGCGGCTTCGATCTCAGCACGCAAAGTTAACTCCTCTTTCTTGGCTCGTTGCTTTTCTTTTGCTCCATGAAAGTCAATGATACGGGGTGAACAAAGCTCGCAGAGATACTCGTCCGGCACGTTCCCCTCTTGAATACCCATGCAGACGGCATGCTCCCAAGCATAACAATGGTCGCACTGAATGGTGAATCCATCGTCATCCTGTAGGGGTGACGCGTGTTGAGTAGATTGATATGAATAGTTAACTCAGGGACACGCGTCAGAGATAGCAAGATTGAAGAATAGGTACGAACGATGATTCCACAGATGCATCGGATGATTCCTGCGTCGGGATGAAGGACGTGAGCGGGGGATTGAATGTTGACCTTGAGAGCTTCTGCCGAGGTAAGAGCGGATTTGGATTTTGCTTTGAGGTCAGCTTTGGAGCCTGTTCCTCGTTTTCGTTTTGTGCCTCTTACTGTTGGTGTAGTAGTAGTGGAACTAGAGGTAGGACCCGACGGTGCCGATGGACTGAGTGTCTTTAAAGGAACTGTTGTCTTTAATTGCGTGTCGGGCGGAGGAATAGTCAACGAAGTGAATGTTGACGTCGTCGGAGGGGATGAGATTACGGGATGAATTACCGGCGGGGGCGGTAGGTTCTGAAGTATTGTCGAAGGCGATTTGACACGAATGTGAAAGGACGAATTGACCCCTGTTGGATCTCGATTTACGTTGTTCTGGAGGTGACCCCCGGGTGATGACGCGGGACCTAAAGATGAAGATAGCTGGTGACCAGAGCTCTTGGACGCTGTAGGATAAGGTTGTGACTGAAATTGAGGTTCCAGTTTTACCTGCTCCGGAGCGAATACTTCCGGACGAGGCAGAGATTGATTTGGCTGAACTGGTAAGGATGGCAACTGAGAGGTGCATGCTCTGGGTTGACCGGCAGTGGGCAGATGTGTTCGAGGGGTTGAATCATGGAGAGCTAGCAGAAGGGATGCTATGTCTTCCGTCGATTCCATGGCGGCTTCTGAAATTAGTACTGCAAACACGGGAGAAGAGAAAACGAAGAAGGATGCAAAAAGACCAAGTCAGACACGAACAAGTTTCCGGATAGAAAATATACAAGCCAGCAAGCAGGGAAATAATATTAAACTTACAGAATTATGTTAAGCGACTATATTTTTACTGTGGCATGTGTTCCTCAGATCACATACAGGTGGTGAGAGAGCTGGATGACACATCGACAAGTAAGAAGATTAAAAATTCAAGGTATGAGTTGCGAACCACCAAACCATAGGGAAGACAAAATAAAGATCGAACAAATGAGACACACATACGGCAGAGGGGAGAGGGCAAAGATAGAATATGAGTCAGGCATCCAACTCAAAGAAGTGCCGATGTGGAAGGATGAAGAAAGCTATCTCTAAAGGAGAAGAAAAAGAAGGTGAAAAAGGTATTAAGACTTGTTGAAACCCCAAAGACAAGTAAAAGAGAAAACCCGAGGACAACGAATGGATGGATGCATGGACGTTGCAATCCACGCGTTCCTCCTTTGTACTTTATCTACTCTTGCTGGCAGTTGGAATGATCAAGAGTTGAAAAGAGGAAAGAAGGAAAGAAAAGAAAAGGACACACCTTGATGGGAGTAGGGCGGTATGAACGATCTAGGAGCAGAACTCGTGCCTGGTTTGTCCTCTAAGAATCCGTCCTTGTTGTTCCTGATTCGGTTAAGGGTCAAGAATGAAAAAGAACCAATGGAGCAGAGGTAAAGGAAAAGAACTACAAAGTTGACTAGAAAAAAGCTGTAATAGATATCCAAAGCTAGATACAAATTTAAAGTGAAACGAAGGAATACAGACCAAGATTAGGAAATGAACTGAGGAGGTCAATTTCCTGGATGAGACTTCAATCCCAAGTCTTTCTGGACCGACCCTATCAAGATGAAGATGACTATAATTTCTGGCTCAATTTTGTAATAGTATATGCAAGAAATCTCTATTAGTTTTTTTTTCTTTCTTTTTTTTTCTTTGCATAGACAGCCGATCTCTTCTTTTTTCCTGCTCACTTCCTTCCAGCGAGGTTTTGACACTTTTCTCTCACCTCCCACCAACAATCCCACGACTTTTTCTTCTTTCTTTCGTTAATCTCTTTCTCTTTCTATTCTTTCAAAGATCATCCAGAGGGGGTTGTAATCTTATTTAAATTTCAGGCCATCCACGTTACAACTCTCTTCTGTTCCCTTCTCTTCCTCATCGATTGTCCACCAACCATCTATCTTCTCATCGTTAGCCCATCATGTCCAAACAACAGGATCTGTCTCAGTACAACTATGGGAACATGAGTAGTTTGGTCCTTCAGACCGGTACGTGTTTTCTTTCTAGCTTTCAAGGCTGCTTCTATGTTCTCCTTTTGTTCTTTTTTTTTATGGTGCTTGCTTTCTGTGGAAATCTCATCGTCGCGTATCTCTATCTTCCGTCTTGCCACTTACGCTTCGCCACTCGAATTATCCATCCAACAACTCGTTTGCCTCCTGTTTCAAATCATCTTTGGTTTCATCCGTTCACGTGTCATGTTTCTCAGATCGGTCGAAGATCCCTCGTCGTGATTTCGAGCCTACTGGAGAGGCAGAATCTCTTGTTGGTCGAATTGATCAGTCTCAGATGGGAACCCGTGTTCACAGAGAGGCCCCCAAGACGTCGGTCAAAAAAGCGAAGAACGCCTCGGCAGCCGACTTAGTGGAACGATCGGTCCGTAGAGGAGCAACTAACACGTCGTCTGTGCCAGGAGCCGGAAACTATCAGGATATCCTCGAAGCTGCGTTGGACTCGGAGGGCGTGTCATACCGACCCAAAACGGCAGAGACAAGAGAAGTGTTCGAGCTAGTTCTCGGCATGACCCACCGATTGCTTGGCGATCAGGCGGCCGATGTCGTTCGTTCTGCCACCGATACCGTTCTCGATATCCTCAAGGCAGACGATCTGAAAGACTTTGACAAAAAGAGGGAGATGGAGGACATTGTTGGCAGTGTTGATTCTGAATCATTCGCCGCGTTCTTAAACTTGAGTAAAAAGCTTACCGATTGGGGTGAGGAAAACGCAACCGGTGCCGATGGTGAGGGTCGACGCGAGGGCGATTTTGGAGAGGAAGGTGTCGCCGTCGAGTTTGAGGGTGAGGATGATGACGAAGATGAGGATGGACAAGAATTCGAGATCAAGGATGAGTCGGAATCTGACGATGAGGAATCTGACGAGAACGAAGAAGGCGATGGGGACAGTCCGATGGCAGATGGAGATGATCTTGAAGGAGATGACACTCTGATCTTGGGTACTTCGGCTTCGACTTCATCCAAAAAGAAATCTTCTGCTCCCTCCGATGTGATATCTCCTCACGACATCGACGCTTTCTATCTTCAACGACTCATCGCAAAGTCCTATCCGGATCCTATCACCTCAAGTGACTTGACCGCCAAGACTCTCGATATTCTTGGTTCCGAGTTTAACCTCCGAGACTGTGAAAACTCTCTTATGGAACTTTTCGACTATGACAAGTTCGACCTCGTTCGGATTCTTACCAAAAACAGAGAGTCCATCGTTTGGTGTACCAAGCTTGCCCGAAGTGGAGAAGATGACAAGAAGGATGTAGAGGTTGCAATGCGTGAAAAAGGTGTCGGGTGGAT
Source organism: Phaffia tasmanica (assembly GCA_014825565.1). Classification (NCBI taxonomy): domain Eukaryota; kingdom Fungi; phylum Basidiomycota; class Tremellomycetes; order Cystofilobasidiales; family Mrakiaceae; genus Phaffia; species Phaffia tasmanica. Next base: position 25,003 of record MVAI01000105.1, on the reverse strand, counting down.
TCTTAGGGAACTTTCTGGTGGAAGGGGTGGAAGACCTGCTGCCACATCTACCTTGGACGCCATGGATATTGACTCAGTGTCGACAAAGCCGGCAAAAGCTTTGGCGACCATTGCACCCGGCTCGCTGATCGCTCAACCCCGTCGAACGGTAGACTTGAATGATATGATCTTCACTGAAGGAAGTCATTTGAATACAAATCGTAAGCCGACACTTCCCAAAGGATCCACTAAGGTTTCCTTCAAAGGTTATGATCAAATTCTCGTCAAGGCACCCAAAAAGGTCGAAATTCAGGACGGTGATCTCGTTGATATTCAGGAACTGCCGGAGTGGTCGAGGAAGGCTTTCGGCACAGAGTCCAGTAGATTAAACCCAATTCAGAGCAAGGCGTATCCAGTCGCCTTTGGAACCGACGAACCTGTGTTACTTTGTGCTCCCACCGGTGCCGGAAAGGTTTGTTCAACGGTTTTTATCAAATCCTTCTTCCCAACATGATACTGACTTTCTTTGGACATGTTTTCTTGTTTTGTTTTACTTCCAATGTTCGCTGGCTAATTTCTAGACCAATGTCGCTGTTCTAACCATTCTTCGAGCAATCCAAAACTTCCGAGACGACCGAACGGGTGTGATTGATCTCGATTCTTTCAAGATCATCTACGTATCCCCGATGAAAGCTTTGGTCCAAGAACAGGTCAGAACGTTCACCAAGCGACTTTCTTACCTCGGTATCAAAGTTGGTGAGCTCACCGGAGACTCCCAGCTAACCAAGGCACAGATCGCAGAAACTCAGGTCATTGTCACCACGCCGGAAAAGTACGATGTCATTACTCGAAAGTCAACCGAGACATCTTACACGAATCTTGTTCGTTTGATCATCGTCGATGAAATTCATTTGCTCCACGACGAGCGTGGACCTGTACTGGAATCAATCATCTCTCGAACAATCCGAAAAGCCGAGCAGACCGGAGACCCCGTCCGAATGGTTGGTCTCTCAGCCACGCTTCCCAATTACAAAGACGTCGCCACCTTCCTTCGAGTCGATCCGGACGTCGGTTTGTTCTACTTCGACGGAACGTACCGACCGTGTCCGCTTCAACAGGAGTTCATTGGTGTCACGGAGAAAAAACCAATCAAGCGATTCCAGATCATGAACGAAGTTTGTTATGAAAAGGTCCTCAACTATGCCGGCAAAGAACAGACTTTGGTATTTGTTCACTCCAGAAAGGAGACTGCTAAAACGGCAAAGTTCATCCGAGATATGGCCATCGAGAAGGAGACGATTACACAGTTCGTCAAACCTGAAGGAGCTGTCAGAGAGATTCTGATTCAAGCTGCTCAGGATGCATCCGATGCGAATTTGAAAGATCTTCTTCCTTTTGGGTTCGGTATTCATCACGCTGGAATGACTCCTGTCGACCGAGCGGATGTTGAAGAACTGTTTGAGAAAGGCCATATCCAAGTTCTTGTCTGTACGGCTACCCTCGCTTGGGGAGTCAACCTTCCTGCTCACACCGCTATTATTAAGGGTACCCAGATCTATAACCCCGAGAAGGGCCGATGGACCGAGCTTTCCCCTCAGGATGTTTTACAGATGTTGGGTCGTGCTGGTAGACCCAGGTACGACACGTTTGGTGAAGGTATCATTATCACCAATGCTTCAGAGTTGCCATACTATGCAAGTTTGATGAACCAGCAGCTTCCCATCGAGAGTCAATTTGTTTCTAGGTTGGTCGATAACTTGAACGCCGAGATTGTTTTGGGGAATGTCAGAAACCGAGACGAGGCTGTTCAGTGGCTTGGGTTCACTTATTTGTATGTGGATTTTCTTAAACTTCCTTCTGTATCTGGGTCTACGCTCGTCTTTGTTGATATCATGCTTTGTCTATATGTAGGTACGTCCGAATGTTGAAGGAGCCCACCTTGTACAGTGTCGGCGCCGACTACTTGGAGGGAGATGCTGCATTGGAACAAAAGGTTCGTGCTATGCCTATCTCTCATATCGTATGGCTTAAAATACTTACATGTATTCAATCGCTACTGTCGTTGCGATCCTTTTTTTATCATTAGCGAGCCGATATCATTCATACCGCTGCTGTCATGTTGGAGAAGGGTAACCTTGTCAAGTACGATCGGAAGAGTGGAGTCTTCACCTCGACCGAACTTGGAAAGATTGCCTCCCATTACTACGTCACCTACGCGTCCATGACGATCTACAACCAGCACCTTAAGCCAACCATGGGTATGCTTGAACTCTTCCGAGTCTTTGCTCTGTCGCACGAGTTCCGTCTAATTCCTGTTCGACAGGAGGAGAAGCTCGAACTACAAAAACTTCTCGAAAGAGTGCCTATTCCCGTCAAGGAAGGTGTGGATGAGCCCACGGCGAAGACTAACGTCCTTCTCCAAGCATATGTCTCTCAGTTGAAGCTTGACGGATATGCGCTCGTGTCTGACATGGTCTACGTTCAGCAATCGGCTGGTCGAATCCTCCGAGCCATGTTCGAGATCTGTCTCCGACGAAATTGGGCTGCGCCCACTAAGGCGGCTCTTGAGATGTGCAAAATGGTGGAAAGAAGAATGTGGGGTTCGATGACGCCACTCCGACAATTCAAGAACGTCCCAGCCGATATCATTCGACGAGCCGAACGAAAAGAATTCCCTTGGTACCGATACTTTGATCTTTCGCCACCCGAACTTGGAGAGCTCATTGGTGTTCAGCGAATTGGAAATAGGAATGTCGGACAGCTTGTTCATCGACTCGTCCACTGCTTCCCCAAGCTTAATCTTGAGGCTCACGTCTTGCCGCTTACCCGATCTCTTCTTAAGATTGACCTGACCATCACTCCTGATTTCCAATGGGACGATAACGTCCATGGTGGCTCTCAGTTGTTCTGGGTCACTGTGGAGGATGTGGATGGAGAGATCATCCTTGTTCGAGACCAGTTCTTGCTTCGAAAGCAGTACGTTACTTCGGATGAGGACAAGAGCGAGCATCACATGACCCTCACCGTCCCAATCCATGATCCTGTTCCACCTAACTACTTTATCACTTTCACCTCAGACCGATGGATGCATTCAGAAACTCGGTTGGCCGTGTCATTCAAGCACTTGATCTTGCCCGAAAAATTTCCTGCTCACACTCCTCTGCTTGATCTCCAGCCTTTGCCTGTCTCGGCTCTACACAACAAGGAGTTTGAGTCTGTCTATGAATCTGTTCGGGACTTTAACAAGATTCAGACTCAAGTCTTCCAAGCTCTTTATACCACGGATGATAATTTGTTTATTGGTGCTCCCACAGGAAGTGGAAAGACTTTTTGTGCAGAGTTTGCCTTACTCAGGTTATGGTCCAAGCCTCAACCTCGTAAAGCGGTTTGCATTGAGCCCTTCCCAGAGATGGTTGACTTGAGAGTGGCCGAATGGTCCGCCAAATTTGCCAACGTTCAAGGTGGAAAGAAGGTCTTCTCCTTGACGGGTGAACAAGCGGCTGATTTAAGGATACTTTCCAAGGCCGACATCGTTGTTTGCACTCCGGCTCATGTAGGTTTCCATTCGTTTTGTTTCATTGTTATTCATTTTTTCTTTTCTTCTGTTCATCATTACTGACCGTTCAATTGCTTCTTCCTTTGCTCAGTGGGACAATCTTTCTCGACGATGGAAGCTGACCGTCCGGAAGGCGGTTACCGAAATCGGGCTTCTCATCGCTGATGAAATGCAGCTGATTGGTGGCTCCGTTGGTGCGGCTTACGAAGTCCTCATCTCGAGAACTCGATTTGTGTCATCACAAACCGGAATCAACACTCGTATTGTCGGATGCAGTGTATCTCTTGCGAATGCCAGAGACTTGGGAGATTGGATCGGAGCTAGCGCTCAAAACGTCTTCAACTTTGCTCCCAGTACACGACCTTTACCGATGGACATCCACATTCAAAGCTACGATATTCCCCACTATCCATCCCTTCTACTTGGAATGGCTAAACCTGCCTACCTGGCTGTCAATGATTGGGCTGGCAAAAAGCCTGTGATCGCATTCGTACCTTCAAGGAAACAATGCAAGCTTACTGCAAATGATATTCTCGTTTACTGCCTTGCCAACCAGGAAGGCAAAAAGTTCTTGAACATCGAGGAGGAGGATCTTCAACCGCATCTGGACAGAATCTCGGATTCCAGTCTGAAAGAGACTTTAGCATATGGAATCGGATACTACCATGAGGCTCTCAGTAAGACAGACAAAAGAATTGTAGAACGACTTTTCGAGTCGGGTGCTATCCAGGTTCTGGTCGCGTCCAAGGATACCGCGTGGGGTATCCCTCTTACGGCTTACATGGTTATCATAATGGGAGTCCAGTCGTTTGACGGTCAGGATCACCGATATGTTGATTATCCCATCGCCGATCTGCTCCAAATGATGGGTCGAGCGTGCCGACCAACTAAGGACACCAATAGCCGTTGTGTACTCATGCTTCAGCAAACTCGAAAAGAATTTTATAAAAAGTTCTTGAGTGAGGCTCTTCCTATTGAGTCCCAGCTACCAGCCATGCTTCACGATCACTTCAACGCAGAGATTGTTGCCAAGACGATTGAGAACAAGCAGGAGGCCGTCGATTGGTGCACTTGGACTTGGTTCTACCGACGAATGTCTCAAAACCCTGTGTACTATAATCTGCAAGGGACTTCGCATCGACATCTTTCAGACCACCTTTCCGAGTTGGTCGAAGAGACATTGAATGCTCTCGTTGCTTCCAAGTGTATAGCTATTGAAGATGAGATGGATACGTCGCCTCTCAACTTGGGAATGATCGCTGCATGTAAGTTAAAGAGCTAAGCGACCTGCAAATCACGTCGTACTGACTCGTTTGTTTTAATTTTTAACAGACTACTATATATCTAATGTTACGGTCGAGATCTTCAGTATGTCGCTCAGCGAACGAACAAAGCTCAAAGGCCTTCTGGAGATCGTCTCTTCCTCCTCCGAATTTGAGGATGTGCCCATTCGACACCATGAGGATATCATTCTCCGGCGAATTTATGATCGATGCCCCGTCAAGCTCGAGACTCCTGATTTTGGATCACCTCATTTCAAAACTTTCATCCTTCTTCAGGCCCACTTTTCGAGAGTTATCCTTCCTGCCGACTTAGCATCTGACCAGCAGGTTATCTTGGGCAAGGTGATCAGTCTCCTGTCGGCTTGTGTGGATGTCATGTCATCGAACGCCTACCTTAGCGCGTTAGGTGCTATGGATCTATCACAGATGTGTATTCAGGCCATGTGGGAAACCGATTCACCGCTTAGGCAGATCCCTCACTTCGATTCGGAGGTCATCGCTAGATGTAAGGCTGCCAACGTTGACTCTGTCTACGATATCACTGAGCTCGAAGACGATCAGCGAAACGACTTGCTTCGAATGGATCAACGTCAGATGCGTGACGTCGCCCGGTTCGTCAATGCTTACCCATCTATCGAGGTCTCCTATGAAATTGTCGAGGACGATGAAGGTTACAACGCTTCGAAACCAATTACCGTCCGGGTCACACTCGATCGAGAGGCCGATGAGGATGTGGAGGACGAGGATCAGACGGTCGTTGCTCCTCACTATCCTGGCAAAAAGATTCCCAATTTCTGGCTTATTCTGGCTACGGGCAAGACGTTGCAGGGTATCAAGAAGGTCACTGTCTCTAGAGAGCTTAAGGTCAAGCTGGATGTCAATTTGCCGGCAGGCGATCATGAGATGAAACTGTACCTCATCTGTGATTCTTATCTCGGAGCCGATCAGACGTTCGACTTACCTAAGATTTCTGTGGCAGAAGGTGAGGATTCAGATGAAGACGACGATTCGGATGAGGATATGGAGGAGTGATGTCTCAAAAATGAGGAACCGCTTTGGGTTTGCTTCTGATCTGGGGAACAAGATTCACTTCTATGCCCATACCTTCACTGTACTTGTAAAAGAAAAAGTTCTCCTGCTTTCTTCCTCTACCTCTTATCCCAGTTACCCCTTAGTTTTTTATTTTGTTTTCTTCTATCTACATGTTTTTTTTTTATCTCTTCATCTCTATCGTGCTTGTAACTCTTACGTTCTGGCATTGAGTTTAATGGAAACACGGAAGCGAGACAATAGATCAATTCGACATTATCAGGTAACTTTTTTCGAAATATTTTCTAAACGGTCGTTGCTGAACCAACATTCTCTCTGCCATCGAAGAAGAACTTTGACCATTTGAGGTAAACCAAACTCGGGCCAAAAGGTGTCGACAAAGTAAATTTTGGCCGAGCGTGATGTCTTGTCGTGATAAATGCGGGCAATGAAGAAAAGGAGAAAGAGAAAGAAAAAAAAAAAAAAAAAAAAAAAAAAAAAAAAAAAAAAAAACTGGTCAAACGAGAAAATGATGAAGAAAACAGAGATATTCTGCTTACCTGCCATAAGAGAAAGTCGGATAGTCGATTGACTCCAGACGTCCTGATTAGGATATCTAGTGGAGGACTACCTCCTTGTGCAGTGTATAAGTTAGATTCTATCGACCAAGCGCTTCAGATGGAGCACAGACAAAAAGGAGACGTCAAGATTTTGTATTCGACAGTATGAAGAAAAAAAGAGCGCGCCGCAAAAGACATACTCGATAGGGATTGAGACTGATTGGGCTTGATCCACGGTAGTTTGAACGGAAGAAGCCATCTCCTCGCGAGATGTATATGGCATACATACGTTGAGGATAGCTCTGAAGGGGTTGGATATTTCACAATTAGAAAATGATTGTTAGATTTTGACAAATCTTGGAAGTAGGTGTACAAGATGTGTGAGCGCACCTCGAGTTGTGACGAGTCAAGTCTTGCATCTCTCTGACACTTTGTTGAACGTCAGGCGGGAGGAGAGATGTTTTTCCCAATATATTCACTCGAACTGAATATTGGTCTAATAGTTCTCTTGAGAGGCAAGTATAATGAGAAGGACGTGACAAAAACAGAGAAGACAGATGTTCTTGTTAGTAAGATTGACGACGAGCGCAATACGTGTCAAGTCACTTACCCTTTTTCCGCCAGTTCTCTAAAACTACCTCGAGCAAGGCTCATAAGTGCATCAACTTCCTCTTGAGGTCGATTGAAGTTGTCGATTGAGAAGGTATATATCGATACACATTTGATGTTCAGGCGGAGACACAGTTCCAGAATCTAAGTTGTCCGGTGTTGCAGTATGAACACAAAACAATCCAATCGGTGTAATGAACGGGGGATGTAGAAAGGATTGAGTATGGCAGAGAAGAAACTATCTTGGATCAGCTCACTGTCAAAGTAAGATACACATCAAAAGAACATTTTCTATTTGACTACCTCTCTCTTGGTCCTTGTGATAGTGCCCGAAGTGGAGACAAGAAAAGATAAAATGTATAAAAGATACGTTCAGATTTGAGTGGTAACATACATTCTTCAAGCTATCAAATCCTCTAAGATGACCATCCATAACAGGTCGACCTCTCGACTTAGCAAACCGACGGTTACCGTCCATGACAAATGCAACATGCTTGGGTAGTGGGCCGGCTGAGAGTATCCATAAGACGAATCGAGTGAGAAGGCCAATGATGTATGCCCAAGAAGAGCGTATGTACGAAGGGACCATGGTGTATGAAAGGGAGTAGATATCATTAAGGAAATTGATAAGAAAACCTTCGAACTTGACTAAGACGGTTCCTAATGATAACTGCTGGCTGCTGATTACTCCCACCTGTTCAATCTGTTCATTCCATCCATCCTGCTTCAATCAACTGGGCTATCGGCTCATTTACCTTGTCTGAGCTACATAATAACTTTGATCTTGTCTATTCAGGTCGTCAGTTATATATTTAAATTAATAAACTGATTTTCGCGGATATCTACTCGGTTCCAATCCGTTTAGAGACAGAAACTCTCGACCAACACTTCAATTGCGGCACCCGATGTCGGGTTTACCTGCCAGCCAGTCGATCGAACCTCCAATTGAACATGCGAAATACGTTGATTCTGAAGAAGAGGTAGAAATCCTACCCAAAAAGAGATCGAGATCCGATAGAATATCGTCTTCGCCGGAGATCGTTGTGGTCAATGTTAGCAAGAGACCGACCGAAGAGGAACAAGGAGATGAATTGATGGAAGTGTTGAGGCCAGTCGAAACGGGGAACGATCAGGCCGGCTATTGGGTTCGGATGAAGTCTGGGAAAACCATTCAGGTTCGTTCTTATGCTAGCTTGGTTTTTGTTCGTGATCGACACTCATGAAGCTCACGCCCCTTCGAGAACTACCTGGACTTGTGTTGGTTGGTTCAGATGATGAGAGACGCCATAAATCCAGACTTACTCTCAAGTGAGCAGCCGTTATCAGATCGATCAAATCAATCATCATCATATGCTTAGTGAACAATCTCTTTGGGTTTCTAATCTCTTTTTTCTAGTCATACCGAACAGTGTGTACCCTGCTTGATTTTTTCTCCTTGCTTCATGTATGTTTGTAGTATTCCCTTTGTACGCGTACCAATTGATAATCGCTGCTTTGATATTTTCAATCAGAACCATATTCGACAGATAGACCACTTACACTCAAATTTAATAAAAAACCAAAGTTGGTTGATGCTGACGTCTCCGGCTCGAAGGCTCTCGTGGAGAACCAAGCTGGATTTTCGTCTTCAGCATTGGCTGCCACCCCCGCACCATCCCAAGCATCAGCATTTACACGTTCTTTACCACTTCCGAATCCTCATAGCATAATCAGAGCTGCCGATCCTCGTCTGAAGTCGAAGATGTTCATTAGTTCCACGCCAACACAGAATGAATCAAAGTCTTTGATAGAACCGAAACCGCCTGCAGAACCAGAACCACCTTTAGAACCAGAACCATCTATAGGGCCGGAACCATCTATAGCGCCAGAACCGTCTATAGCTCCACAAATTTCCACAAAACCAGGACCATTTGTAGGGCCAGAGCCGCCTGTAGAATCAGAATTGGGTCAGAAACCAAGTGAGGATAAGATCATTGCACAGGGAAATTCGAATACGGGTTTAGGGGAGGGCCTCGATATGCAGAAAGAAGCCACTTCGACTGAGACCACAAAGACATCGGAAGAAGAGAAAGAGGAAGAAGGAGGAAGAAAAAGGCAGCGTCATGCGTAAGTCTTACTACTTAACTTTTAGTTAGAATACACGAACAAAAAATCTAATCGAGCTTCGACCTTGCACCCACACCTTTGTATTTATTTTTCTGTTTATAGCAAAGGAATGAAAGGATGGGTGTATGTCTTAGAGCCTGAGTCGGTACCTGAGCCTGAAACAGATTCTTATCTCCTGCCTCGACGAGCAAGAGGATTTTCCGGACAACCTACGCCTGAATCAAAACTCAACAAATCAAAATCTACCTCGCGATCAACACCAAAAAAACGCTACCCAAGACCTAGCTCAAGTTCGGACGCAGATTTCGAGCTTAAGCTAGGAGCAGAGTCTGATACTGGTCGAAAGAAGCGCACGCCAAGACGATCAGCTGAGCAATATAGGTAAGCTATCTACTCGATATTTGATTTCTCGGTCACCTAAATATAACGATTAAAGTCTTGACAATTGGAATCGAGTAGTTCCCCTCTGACCCGGGAAAAGCCAACGAAATTCAATCATTACCGGGTTGAATCACCTGTACGTATGATCTTGTGTCCGATTTAGGAACTAGTGTACCAAGCACTAATCCCTTCACTCTGGTTGGTGCAACATCTTTCAGTCAGAGGCTGATTCCGACGAACTTCTGATTGTCGAGCCTCGGGTTGTCAATTCTGGATCTAGTACACCAGAACCTTCGGATCCAACAAATTTCATGTCCACTGATAGTTCAGACTTGACTCGTTCGAAGAGTCAAATAAGCAAACAATATCCAGAACTGAGTTTGGAATCTAGATTACCTGGTCAGCAGAGTCGAACACGCAAGGGACCGGTCAGACTGGAAGAGGAAGAAGATGAACTATCATCGGGACTGTTTTCAGCAGAGGGTACCAACGAGGTCAAACGGAACCAGAATGACGACAGGGCATTCAAGGGATCTGTAGAGAAAAGGACAAAACGAGAAATGGAAGAGGAAACTGAAGTGGATGAAGAAACAGCGGCCCAAATCTTAGGCGCTCACCTTCCTTTCTGTACAAGTAGGTGTATTTTTATTTGTGTTCGTGTGTGGTTGTTGATGTTGAACCCTTTCTTTCCTTACTGTCTATCCACTAGGCTGTCACCGTGTATCAGCTTTCGATCTTCATTTAGATCTTAAGCAAAGAATAGAGAAAGAGAATAAGAAGCGTAATCGGAAGTCCATCAAGTCACCGGATGATGAGAAAAAGAATCAAGAGGACGATGAAGAGAAGAAGAAGGAACTAGAAAAAATCGAAGCACTAGGTGGATGGATCGAGTGTAGACTTTGTTGTGTATCTGTGAGTAGTTCCGAGTTTCTTTACTGTTTGTGCCGTACTTGATCTGGTCTTGAATAACTTACTTGATCTCTGGATTATGAAGACTCACTTTGCCTGCCTTGACGAGAAACAAAAGAAGGACATTCTTGATCGTGATATTGACGACAATGGAGAGAAGAGTACAATTGTGATGTTTGACGAGCTTGACGTATGATCGAATCGTTCATCTTTTCGTATGTCGATCGTCGTAAAAGGACTAATCACCAATTTTCAAACGTTTCCTCTTCTGTATATCGTACAGACATTCGTTTGTTCGGGCTGTAGTATCAATCCCCAATGCTTTGCGTGCGGTCTGGGCCATAAACATCAAGAAAGCACCAAGGTTAATAGCCCTGAGGCAAACGACGATATATCCCAAGTCAAATCGTTGGATGTCGAGATGAGGGATGCCGAATCCGAGCTCAAAGAAAATTCTTCGAATGTGATCTCGGCCGAATCTGTTCCTGATATCAACCCTCATGCCATAAATGGACAGAACGATTCCGAGACCCGTCCTACTCCTATCAGCTCAGTCATCCCTGAGCCTTCGCCGGCTTCTGTTGATACTGAACAGCCTTCTACGTTGGCTGCATTCCTCTCTATTCCCACACCGACTCTTCGGAAGGAACTCTTTATGCGCTGTCAAAGCTGTCAGCGAGCATGCCATTATGCTTGCCTTCGTCCGGTTCCGAACTATCTCGGAAATCCCTCGGTCGTAGAGCTTGCTGTCTTTTCTCAGGACAGGGATTGGAAATGCCACGATTGTCTTCGGTGGACATCTGAGGTTGGCAAGATCATCGCCTGGAAAGCAGCATACGACGGCGCAGTGGAACAACAATTTGAGGAAGGGGGATCCCCATTCTATAAGCAGAACCTTCCTAGGCTCTATCTGGTCAAATTTATGAATTCAAGTTTTAAACGCGTTAGTCTCTCCTCCGCTATATGTCTATCCTTGGACATACTTGATTCTTAATCAACATGTTGACTGGGATGCACAGGTTGAGTGGGTACCTCACGAGTGGTTGCTGGCCAACTCCTCAGCGAGACTTCGTATGTTCCTCAAGAACGGCACCCAGCTCTCACTTCTCTCCGAACAAGCTGAAGAGACGGAAGACTCCTCTACAGCCTCCGCTTTGGATTTTAGTCAGAAAAAAATCTTACCAGTATATAATGGTCCTCCAATTGCAAATCCTGATGCTATCTCTCGTCTCCCCAAGTACGTTGATATTCCAACCTTCCATGTTATTCTCAATTACAGTGGATATAAACTCTGTTGCTTAAGCCTGCCTTATATGTATGCTCTTACAGGGCCTGGGGTACACCTGACAAGGTTTTAGATGTGTATTTAAAAATCCCGTTGAAGATTGCCAAGAACAAGACAGGACAGAAAGAGGTTCGGAATATAGTGCCTGGAGTCAAACCTTGGGTTAATGACATGGTACATATTGATGTGTGGGAGCGCTACAGTCAAGTAAAGGCTACAGTCGAAAACTCACTGTCCAAGGTCATGTGGTGTTTTGTAAGTTCTTTGTTAACCGGTCAATTCGGGACGCAATGAAGGTCTGACAAAGAAAACTCTGGTTTGGGTATCAAGATCAAATATGAGGAACTTCCTTACAGCGAGGCTGTAGAAGATTCTCCTCCTGGTCCTGAGGAGCCAGAGTACGAAGCGTTCCAACGTGCTTACCATAGATATCTCTGTGCTCGTCAGACAATCATCCCAGTCCTCACTCGGCAAGAAGCAACACAACGAGACCAAAGGAACACTGAGAAATTCCGCAGGTTGTCTTCTCAGCCTGACTGTGTCAAGGGAGGAGTAAGCAAGACATTATAGTATTTCTTTTGAAGATTTCTCTGCTAAGTTATGCTTTCAACTATCCGGACTGGAACCGATCAGAAATTGATGGACTATCAACTGGAGGGTTTAAATTGGCTGTATTCACAATGGTATCGACTACATCCCAGTTTTCTGGCTGACGATATGGGATTGGGGAAAACGTGAGTCACTCATACTCAAGAAAATGGTTGTAGAGGAAGAACTGATCTTTCTGTACATTCCAGTATTCAAATTATTGCCTTTATAAGTTTGCTCAAGACCAAGCATCATGGTTCGTGAATCCAAGATAAAATCCACAGATGTGGTTTTATCACAGCTGATACTCCGTCTCTTTACAGTATATCCTTGCCTAGTGGTAGTACCAAACTCAACTGTTACTAGTAGGTCACTCTACATCTTAGATATGAATGGATATACTCAGAACTAATGGTAATCCTTTCAACAGATTGGATCCGAGAGTTCGAGAAGTGGGCTCCTGATCTTCTTGCTGTACCCTGTAAGTTTCATCGTGGTCTGGGAGCTTGTGCGATCGTTGTTGCTCAAGTGTTTCTTTGTTAATTTGCTTTATTGCATATTCAAGATCACGGATCAGCCAAAAATCGATCTGTCTTGGAAGATTTTGAATTGTTTCATCCTTCGGCCTCTGCAAAATCTCGGTCTCTGAAAGCCCATGTTGTAGTTACCACGTACGAAGTTATAACATCTGTCAGCACGATGCTCTTTCTGTTCTATGTTGCTCACGTACGGAGAAACTTGCTTACTCGAGGGAAACGTTCTTTAACAGAAATCATTTCGAGAGGTTATTTCGCCAATTCCTCGATGGGAAGTTTTGGTGGTAAGCAACGTTCTTCTCTGGGTTGCTGTAATTTTTCCCGTTGTGTAAATTTTGATTTATTATGCTTCAATCATTACGCTGTCATTCTGAGACAGGTTGACGAAGGACAAAGACTCAAAAATGGTTAGTGAAATGTGTAAAGAGAAAGCCGAAGCTTAGGCAGCATTGGTTGACACATAGTGCTTTCTGGCTTGTAGAAACCAATAAAATCTTTGGTAATTTGAAGCAACTCAATTGCGCTCACAAAGTGATTTTGACTGGTATGTTCTTTAAGCTAATCAATCATATAAGCAAGTCAAACTAACGTCAGGTATCGGAACCTATTATAGGCACACCTTTAAAGTGATTATGTGTCCCCTTAATTGTCAAGACAATATCAGAATATTTAATATACTATATTTTCTCGACGCAGCAACAACATTCGAGAACTATTCAATCTCATGAACTTTCTCGACCCTAATAAATGGTAAGCGGCTCTAATCTCACCTTGTGGATTGCGAATTTGCCGGTTGACGAGTTACTTCTCTTGCCACAGGACCAATCTGGATCAACTTACTGTTGAATTTGGAGAACTGAATGAAGAAAAACTTTCCCGTCTTCATGAGAAGCTCAATCCTTAGTGAGTTTCTGATTTACGTATTACAGGAGAAAGAGTTGACAAATAAGACCGTTCAACTCCGTCATCAATTGTGTATTTAGTTTCTTAAGAAGGACCAAATCTCAAGTTCTCAAACTCCCACTCAGAGTTAGTACGAAATCTTATGCCCGGTCGACTTTACTTCATCGGTCCATTGTCTAATTGTTTTTTGTAGCAAGAGATTATTGTTCCTGTGTCCATGTCAAAGCTGCAGAAAGAGTGCTACAAAGGTCTTCTTGCAAGCGATCCTCAGGTGCTTCGTCGTCTTGCAGGAACATCTCAAGAAAATCTCGGGAGTTCCAAAAGCCTCGTTTTGTAAGTTGGGCTTCATTGATTGTGGTTCGAAGGCAGTGAGCTGATATCAACTGATTCTGTTCCACAGCAACAACCTTCTTATGCAGCTTCGTAAAACGTGCCAGCATCCTTACCTTGTCAATCCTGAACTCGATGATCCAAGTCTTGAATCCTCAGTTGCACTTCAGCGTCTTTGCGACGCTTCCTCCAAAGTCTGTATGAAAAGTCTTTTTTTACTGTACTTGGTAGCGTGCGTGAATATTAAGCCTTCTTTTCCTAAATTCTTAGTTCTCTCTGCTTAAGATGATGCTGCCTATACTTCGGCAACGCAACCACCGAGTCTTGCTATTTTCACAGTTTGCTATAGTTTTGGATATACGTTCGTTCATTTGTCTTTTATGAAAAAAGGGTTAGGTTGGCATCGGCTAATCAATTTGTGTGGAATAGTTCAAGATTGGCTCATAGGTTCAGGAATTTCTCATCTTCGTCTGGACGGAAATACTCCGCAAGCTCAACGTCAGAAAGATATTGACCGATTCAACGCACCAAACTCTGATATCGATTTATACATCCTGTCAGTATTAAACTCATCTAGACGAGTTTGCTTTGTCTAACTATTGGTTTCAACATTATGCAAATAGATCAACCCGAGCAGGTGGAGTTGGGATCAATCTCGCCAGTGCTGACGTGGTCATCATAATGGATCCGGATTTTAACCCTCATCAAGATCTTCAAGCGGTCTCACGATCATATAGGTACGGTTGTCTATCTACCTCGATGATTGTATCGTGAATACTACGTATCTAACTGTTCCGATCACCCCTAATTCGTCTTTTTAGATTCGGACAAGAGAAGAAGGTTAGTCTATGTGTATATACCTAGGAGTTGTATGTATCTCGCTGATATATATTGAGAACGGCCCCAGGTTCTGGTCTTTAAACTGTAAGTTATAGATTTAAAAAAGCACGCCGTTTAGAAATGTTTCTGACATGTCTCTGGATTTTTGTCCACAGTATGATCAAGAACAGCGTTGAAGAGAAAATGATTCAAGGGGGGAAGAAGAAGATGGTCTTGGACCATCTAATTGTTAGTCCCGATTGATTGATTTTTTTGCTTCCGGCGAACCAACTGATGTTATGTTCTTCTTCATTACCTTAGGTGCAAAACATGGCTAGTGAAGAAGATTATGACTTGAAGAATATCTTGACATACGGAGCGGTTCGTCAATCTGCAAGCCTTAGTCATGCCTCGCTCCTTTTTGCATGAGAATAAAATCTGATCGATAACATCTTTTGATTCTGTGTGGATTCAGAAAGCGCTCTTTGAAGAAGACGAAACTTCGGACATCCGGTACACCACTTCGGATGTTCTCGCTTTAGTTGAAAAACTCGAGAACGCTGAGGAGGACCACGAAGAAGCTGAAGGGAAATTCGGATTTGCTCCAGTTTGGGAGGCAAGCAGTGCAGATTTCCAGGAACTGCCTGACGCCCAAGAGGTAGTGAATGAAGACGATTTCTGGGCAGAAATTATCAAGCGTGCAGAAGCAGAAAAGGAAAGACTAGCAGTGCAGCAAGAAAGTGTTGGTCGAAGAAGAAATCCTGTCGTTAGTATCTGATTTGTTATACTTGTTTGCTTTGTCGAGTTGATTGTATACTTATCAGAAGAAAGGAAATAACTTTGTGAATCAAGTCTTACGCAGAGACCGATTCATCAACGAACGGTAAGAAGAAGAAGAATAACAGCAATAATAACGTCGATAACAACGATGACCAACCATCTTCCCAGCGAGAAGAATCCATCGTTTCCCTAAACCTAGACGATGCGACGGATCCTGATTTTGCAATCTCGGAAACGTCTTCATCAGTCGGCACAACGCCTCCCTCTCCATCGCACACTTCAGTCTCAGGGCCAGCCAATTCTTCAAATACTCTCGATACAGCAGCTCCCAACCATGCGGTGGATGCCCTGCAAACAGCTAAGGATACCCTCATGGCGTTCAATCTCCCCACTACTCGAAAAGACCCAGCTGTTGAGCTCATTCTACTCCTTGTCGGCATTGCTATTGGCTTCGATGAGCTTAAGATTCCATTGCTTATTAGACGTGTACTCGATCCGACAACTGATGTTTATACCAGAGTCGACTTATATGACTTTTGCGCTGAGTTTTTGGAGGCTATCGTTGAGCACCGTCAATTACCAAACCCCAGATGGAGTGATCAAAAAGAGATCGTTCACCAATACTTGCGGTCTCTTCCCTACAAGCCCCGTGCTTCCAAACGCCAAGATCCTACATCCGCACCTCCTCCTTCGGAATCCGATCAATCGCTATCCGCACTATCTCAATCGCACACGACTCATAAGGCGGCGGTTGAACGAGATGGTGTCACCGGAAATCCTCACAATACAAACCATTCGGCTGGATCCAACAATCCGCAACTGATCAACAGGCTTACGAGCTCGAGCGGTGATGTGACCGGTCTTGGATTGCAGAGTTACCCAACTCAATCAGGAAGTGCGGCTAACCCTGCTTCATGTGTAGAACCTATCAGTAAGAAAAGATCCCTACAACCGGAACTTCCATCGACCAACCTCTCGAATTCTTCGAAAAGGATAAAACAGAGCTGGCCAACTGGAATGGACCCAGATCCAAACAAGGAGGGCTCATCAGCGGAGCAAACGTCACGAGATACTTTGAACCCTTCAATCTCGAGATGAGCGTTGATTTATTAGCGTCGCGGTGTGTGTTTGCGCATGCGTCGAAGTGTACTTCGTAGTGCTGTCCATGTAAAGACAAGTTTGTTTTGTATTCAAGACATCCAATTCCTTCCTATATATGAATTGGGTTTTATAAGTAGACAATTGTAGAACAAATTCTCGCGGATTCGCGTTTATCGAGCACCATACAAAGAGGAGAAATGAGAAGACATAGAAGTGAGATAACAAGTACGCTAGCTGTTTTGATGAATAAAAGATGTATCGAGGAAAACGATCAAGTACAGAAAAGACTACTGAGCAGGAAAGCTGGCAATAGGAACAGGAGAGTTGATGATGTTGTCAAATACACTCTGCTGATCGAATGAATGGTCGCCAGGAGCTTGACTACCGAAAGGATCTCGTGTGGATTCGAAGCTACTCATATGAGAACCTAACAAGAGCGAGACAGTCAAGTGACAGATCGAATTTATATGCGTTCGGATTCCGATCATGATCAGCCAAGATGGTGAGAGAAGAAATAAAGAACAAAAATTTTGACGTGACATACCAAGAGGCTTTAAGAACAGATCGTCCAGGCCCTGCAAATCTGAAGGTAACGGTGCCGCGGCCTGGTCAACGGTTCGACCTGAATCTCCTGCTGGGTCCTCAAAGTGAGGTCCACATGCCGAAGACGGTCGACCGGAACTTATGAACGCATTGAAATCACTCAATCCAGAATTTGTCGAGTCAACAGCCCCCAGTGTCGATGATGGCATAAGAGACACGTCCAGGAAATTACCATTATCGCCGTCGGTCAGCCGACGAAGTACAGCCGTACTGAGAATCTCGAAGGTTTCTCGGCAAGCGGCTGAAGAGCTGACGTTGACTGAAAAAATTAAAAGGGAACCAACGCCCAATTTGAGTTGAACAAACACAGGACATATTGAAAGCTATAGGACAAGAACAAGGCTCACAGGAGAGAGCCTGCAACACGCTGGTACATGATTGGATGTCTGATATTGACTCCTCTAGAGATGGTGGATCATCAATGTTGCCGATAGCTGATTATCGACGACAATGAGAAGTTGAGGCGAAGTGAGCGGAAGAAGGAGAATAAGAGACAAAGAAAACGGCATAACTTTAACTTACCGACGTTCCATAGACTGTACAGATAGGTTATACCGGCTACGATGGATTGATGAAGGATGTTAGCTACAATCACTAAGGAATATGATGAGATAAGAACTAACCCATGAATAATGTATGCGCTCCCAACCACAAATAATTCATCTTGTTGGCCTGGTACATCCGTCGTACGATCCTAATGAGATAACTTGATGAGCGAAGACATGCCGAAAGAGCTGCCCGGGTAGGCCGAGGGCAAGCCGGGGAAGGTCTGAAGAGTAATAGCACACTATCTGTCATCGAGGATTCTCACAAGGTCTAGTTAGTCTCTTGAGACACAGGCATGTACGCAAATTATACAAAAAGAAACAAGACGCTTACTATGAAACATCACCGCCCAGTGCTCGGCTCCATTATGCAAGCTCATATCTCCCACCGGCACATTATTTAACCAAGTTTTCAACTGTTCCAACATGTTTGCAAACCATTCTTCATCGGGCATACCCATCAAGCACGCCTTATCTCCAGGATTGACCCGATGTAGTCTACGCTGGATGTCGGACTGAATTCGTCGGATGGTGATAACGTGTCTACTGACTTGCTTGTAAATCGCAGGCTCACCTGTTCCCAAGGACGTTTCGGATATGAGAGAGTCATCCATGAGGGAAGGATACTATTGGACGAGAGTAAAACATGTCAACAGGTTTACCATGAGTTATGATAAGAAAGTGCAGGAAAGACAAACAGGCGTATTGATGAACTCATCCGAGATCATAGGTGGTCGACCTAAATTGAAGCAGAGCTGACGATCAAGCTATTGGTGTATGTGCCCATTGTTAACTTTTTGGAACGTTGTGCACACAACAGATTGATACGTATGAACATGCCTTGTAAGCCTGCCAGAACAAACGACGTTTCATGTCTATTTCTAACGGATTGTTGTCTGACGACGAGGGTGATTCGTGGTGGTATCCATACTCGATACATTGTCTCATGGCCATTCCAGTAAGGTACCAAATACCTACAAGCCGTTCAGTATTCATACATCAAAGGTCAGTACTGTTGTTCATTCCAATCCACGAAACTGATAATGAAAATAAGACTCACTTCCTCGACCCGGATTAAAAAGAGCATACTACAATTTCGATTGAGAAAGACATTGATCCAACAATCAATCAGTCTCGCGGATCTCAGATCAAACATCAAACAAGGCGTGAACCGAGACTACAGACCTGGCAACAAAGCAAAATCCCTTGAATTCCTATATAATTCGAACTAGCCAGGATACAGTCGATGTGCTTCATGGCTTCCGCGTGGAAGGCCTCGGAGGACATTCTCAAGTCCGATGTAGGGTCCATGGTTCTAGACAGCGCCATTGTGCTTAACGCTGAACGGGTCGTAAGAATTTATCAAACCTCAAGTTAGATTCTATACCAGGAATTAGATAATCATTTTGTAGCAAATCCCAAGGGGAGCTTACCCAAGAACATCAATACGAAGAACAGATCGACCTCGCTTGCCTCATCCGGCTCGTCAAGTACCCTTGTCAATTGTCTGATAAAGCTCGGCATATGCAGAGTCTGATTTTGGAACTGGATATACTGGTCGTACACCTCCAACAAACGCTCGATTGCCCCCCTCGGAGGAAGAGCCGGGATATGAATCCTTTCTCTTTTGGGAGGTACTGAGCCAGACTCATTCGCCCCACCCTCAGCCGGGCTCGTTCCTTGTGCGCCTCCAACAGACGGACTGACGGCGTATGAAGAGGATGAAGAAGACGGGTCGCCACCCCGAAGGTTCGAAGTCGGGACAGCGTTTGACCCGGTAGTTGATTGAGTAGATGTGTATTCGGGATGTTGGGCAAGTTGAGCGAGCGCGTCCAGCGCTTCGGCCTCGGCGTGGTTTGGGGTGTTGGAAGAAGAGCCATAGTGATTGATCTGAGAGGTCGGATTGTAGTTTGGATGTGTGGCTCCAGCAGGCCCAGTTTTCATGACGGATGACAGAACCATACGGGCCAATGAGACTATCATTTGTTTTTTATTATTGTTTTTACATGCAGCAAAATGAATCAGCACCTCTCTTCTGGACACACGCGCACATACATAACGTATTTAAAAGTCCTTACTTCCTGAAGATGTTCCCATGAACTTGGGTTCTCCACTTTCAACGCCTGCAAAGCCGACGCCGTTGACCAAGCTACCGATATCCTTTCTTCCGGAGTTGGAGCTACTCGTATCTCCTGGCGTTCCACTAGGGGTCGATGTTGGATGGCTCTGAGAACGAAAGTAAGATTGGTTCATCGGTTGATAAGGTGACGAAGATTGAAGTTGAGGATCGATCATCATTTGGCTGGAATATCCTTGTTGCTGTTGTTGATGAGAATGCTCAGGGTACGTCTGGTTAAACATTGCGACATCAGGCTTCGTCTCCTGTTGATTGGCATGAAACCCGTTGAACGTTGAAGACGCGTCATGGGGAGCTGTCATGTTCTGTTGATTGGATCCACGATCATCGTTGTACGAACGAGAGTGATGTTCAGAAGGAGAAAGAGCATGGTGGTGGGCACCTGCACCATTCGAATTATCACCGTTGTTACCGTTACTTGATGATCCTTGACTGTTCGGGGGGTGTGCAGGGGTGTCTCGAGAGGCGAGTTCTCGTCGAAGCTGCACGATTTCCTGTTCCAATTCATAGAGATAACTATCATTTGGTTCAAGGCAATGTAATCGGTCAGTCGGATGAAAGAATGAACGAGGAAGAAAAAAAAACCCCTCGATTGACCATGAGAGAAACGGAAAAGAAGAGTAAAGAAAGCACTGTGTACGCAAGATAGAGAGAAATATACCTTCTAGAAACGTTTTTCTTAGACACCGCATCAAATCCGATGCATTCTACTTTTGCCTGGATGATGATATATCATAGCGTGTTTGAAAATATAAAGCAGACAGTCAAGATATTTAGTTAAGCGATAATTAATACCAATGAGCTATGAGTTCAAACTTTCAGTCATGAGAGAAAAGACAGACAGACCTTCACACAAGAACCCTGTTTAACGCAGATAGAAGGGATCAGGAAACATGCACATAAACGCAGATGAGCCGATGGACGGATGAATGGAAACTTACACAAGCTGGGAGCTTTCCATCGCACTGATATCCATTCCAGCCAGAGCAGACGGAGCAGACGACATAGGCAACAAGGACCTCATCAGTTCGAAACATGTAAGAAAGGTTGAAATTTAAGCACGCGAACGGGCGAACCTTTGATTTCCTAGACCTACACCGAGCGCATGCAGAGATAGCTCTGGCGACCGTATGGTTTCCTCCGAAGTCTAAAACGACCCAAGAGATCCATTTCAAGAAAAGAAATGTTTTCAGAAAACAATAGAACAAACAACAGAAACACAAGCAAGGTCAATACCCTCGTCGGTCGAAGCCGGTGAGTAGAACTGAATTTGACGGCAACCTCCGAGAAGAGAAAGAATGACCGGCTTCCTCTTCGACCGAGCAACCGATACATTCACAGAACAGAAATGACGATGATACTCTTACCTGACATTACAGGGTGTATCTATCGATAAAAGACACACTGGTGTTATGTTGCGTGAGAATGACAGATGAGGATATGAACTAAGGACTCTATTCGGTTGGGTGGGCGTTGAGAAAGAAAAAAGAAGCGAAGGAAATTTCCACCGCGTCGTCTGCAGCTTCCTTTCCTTTGATAACCCTTCTCTCTTGTCCTCTACTTGTTTTTATGCCTAGTGATTCTCTCGGTTTTTTCTTGTCTGTCTTGCTGTTGTAGTGTACGTCTTATTTAGTTCATTCGTATTGTATCGATTTACATTATATACTGTGCGTCGACAGATGCATCCTTTTGTAGGCTTAAAAAGCAGTAGTCACAAAAGAAAAGAAAAAAAGAGAAAAAGGAAAAAAAGACGGCGTCGTGCGAACCCGAAGACTTAAAATCTAACCAATCAGAACGCTCCGTTGGATGTCCAGCCCCATCTTTCTCTAATAAGGATACTCTTCATTCTCTCCAAAAGACAAACAAGCATCAATGTACAACCAGAGTAGTTTCTGTCTTTAATATATATATATATATGTGTAGATCTATCAGCATCACCAACGAGAGGTATCATCTCCTGGGACACCCACGTATCCCATAGGCGCGATCGATACAGAAACAGAAGATCACGCCTGTGAAGAACGGGACGACATCGGTATACACATATGTTGTCAATCGCTTGGCCATCATAGGAAGGGGCCGCAGAGACATGCTACTCTCAAGGTGGAATACATGAAAGGTTTTGTGGATACGATTTTTCAAGGTCTATGAACCTACTTTTCTGAACCCCATCCAGTTCTGCAGAGTTGGTACACAAAACAAGCCTACGGTCACACGAACGATACATGATGTTGTGACGAGAAGTGTTTGGCTAGGCTGTCTATCAGGTAGAGCTAATACTGGATGGTTGGGTTGTGAAAGACGATTCTGGTCGGCTCAATCGGAATTGTAGGCGAAGGGAGCATGGCAGTTGGTTGAGAGTTGGGTGGAGATCTGCACCAGACGATTTTTTTTGAATTATTCAGATGAACGATCAGTCCCGAGATCAAGCAACGATAAAGAAGGGTTTTGGAACGGTTATGTCGACTGACTGTGTAGACGGACCCACCCCAAAGGTCGTCCGATGAGAGCCAAACAATAGGAACGGCTCTTCGTCCGCCCTACTTGTGGTCTAAAGGTGGATAGTTGGGAAGAGGAAAGTTAGAGAGAGAAAAAACATTGAAGTATAGCGTGAATCATGGCGCAAGTGAGGACAGACCTGGTGCGATTGATCGATCCAGTGATCGCTCACAAACTTGACACTTTTTGGCAGATCATCTATGTGCTTGACGTTGAACCGTTTGAGGATGAGATGATGAGGAAAATCTGAGGAATCTGGGATGGCGTGGGTAACATTGTCCAAGGTATCGGTTGCTATCTTTGCTCCCAGCGACGAGATCTAAGGATGACAGGTAGGAAATCGGTCTATCGAACTGTAAATAAAAAGAAGGCAAAATACGAACCTTCTCGATCCAATTCGCTTGGTATTCATTTACCAAACTCTCAACGTTCTTCCACATGATCAACACCGTCGTACCTGCCAACACATTCAATTTGGACTCGTTTCTTGGCTTTGTTCCGAATAGAGCTTCTTGGACCACCAATTTGGAGTCTGACCTTTTTTCGAGTGCCTCGTTCAATTTGAGGGCTACAGCCGACAACGACCTCAACGTCGGGCCTGTTCTGGACTTTGCCTTTCCTCTTATTTTTGAACCTTTATCCTCTCTTGCCGTTATTCCAAAAGACGCATCCGATAACTTTGTTGACATATTTTCCTCACCAAAAGCCAGCCGGAGACGCCTAACATGCCTCGGTTCCTTATAAATGACTCTGTCTATCGAGCATTGCCTCGATCGCTTGTTGATATTTACAAGAGCATTTTTGGACGGAATCAAACGGAGGGGAGACGCAGGAGACCTCTCATTGAGCTCAATTAGAGAGGTATTGGGAGTGGTGACGTTTGACAGAAGGTCGAACGCCATTTGAGTAGAAACGGGACTGGTCGATCGGAGAATGGGCCGGTTTATGTGTAGAAACGTTGAGTGATCAGGTTGCTCCGAAACATTGTTGCTTGAAGAAGGCGATGAACTAGAAACGGAACCCGATGGTGCTTGTTGATCGAACGTTTGATTTGACAAGAAATCGTCGCCATAGACGTCTTGGTTCACGGAAGTACGATCATCCTTTGCGTCTTGGTTTGCGGCTACTAAAGAATGCTCGTTGTCTTCTAAGCGTGAGCCTGGACTAACGGCTAATGATCGAAGGAGAGTGAGCTTCCTTAAGTCAATAGATCTGGAACTTGTTGAACCGCTTAGAGGGACCACTGAAGGGGATGTGGAAGTGAGCACAAGCGAGATTTGCTTAGTCCGATCGGCAGGTTCCCTGTGTAAAGTATGCTCTTGGTCGTGGTGTTGACTGCTAACATTGCTTTTGGACGAATGACATATTCTAGAAAGCCGAGAGAAAGCGAGGTCTATGTCGAGATCATCTCTAGTATCCTGATAGAACGGATCCTCGTTTAGCGCATCAAGCGAGACGAAAAAGTCAGACATTCGAAGGAAAACTGGTTCCAAGAGTGCTCTGGCTAAAGAGTATAAGTGATGATTTAATGAGTTTGAGACGCGTCCGATAGTCCGAGAATCAAACGCGCAAGAACTACACGCACGCGCAGCGCGCACCCATTCGACACGTGGCATTGTTTGTTGTTAGGGTTGGTCAACTATTTGAGTCCGTCACGGACTATATTGAGTACATGAGATTTACTAAACTACATGGCGATGTACATGAACGACGTTTTTTTTTTAAATAAAAAATTCACACTTAAATATATATATTCAAACAAAACCATAGGGAAATAGTTCCAAGGAGAAAAAAAGAAGAAAGGACAAAGAAAAAAGATACGCAAACCACCGAGAAGCATAAGAATACGTTGGAATGAATCGAAACCGACAAAGTAAAGACTTCCCGCCCGTCTTCGATTAGACCGGGAGTTAGTTAGAAAGGGCCGATGATGAGAAATGTGAAGCTAAATAACTATGCAAGGCTAAACACATTATCATTTCGACCTGTGTACGGCAACGACGGATTAACTATCTGTCTAAAGGAAGACCGATAGCCTGGTGTCAAGATTGTCAGGCCGAAACGCTAAAAACAAAAACGTAATGCCCAACGAACTAAAGATTTCCGTCGGAAAATTTCGAGAAGAGAAAAATAGATATATGCACATGCATATGCATATGCATGTGCATGTGCAGTTGCTGAAGTTGTTATGGCCCTCGCTTCAGAAGGATCGTCCGCACGAGTTTCGACGGCCTAGTCCGTGAAAGTCCGACCGGTATGACGATCAATGATATCATGACGACAAACACATCGGTTCCTTCGTGAAATGCTGTCAATGTTCTTGGTTGTCTTCCCCTGGGTTGGGATCATCATCGTCAGTTTAATCGGAGTGGTTTGTAGATCAGGCCGGTGAAACTGATAATAGTGAGGAGTTTTTTTTTTCTTGAATTTTTTTATCGTTCCTTATTTATCGTTCCTTTTTTTTC